>RDSH01000041.1:0-124346 GCA_009428295.1 Tilletia walkeri
ACTGAATAAACGGTTGCGTCTTTCTGCAGTTCTTCCACGTGCGGAATGCGGTGTTTCGCCTTTCGACTTAGGCGCCGTCGATGTCCGTGTCGATGTTGGGGTCGGTGATGACAGCCCCGTCGATGATACGATGGAACAGCGGCTATTCACCCACGTCTCCGTGGGTACCTCACGCTCACCGTCTCCAATTCCGCCAGATCCTTCAATCGACTCTGACCAGGACATGGCCGATGTGTCCTGTTCTTGTACCCAGCGCACCACGTTAGACGTAGCGACCTCTCCGCTTCAACGGCCATTCGATCCTCCAAAGCGCACTCCGATCGACGTAGCGACCTCTCCGCTTCAACGACCCATCGATATTCCGGCGTGGACGCGAACATCAGCCCCTAACACAGCCTCCCACGAAAATCCAACTGGTCAAGGATTGGTAACATCCAGCTTCAAGGTGCCGGTATCTTGGACAACCTTCGACAGATACGAGCGCATTGCTCAAATCTCGGGCGGAACGCACGGCAAGATCTACAAGGCGCGAGATCAGCTCACCGGAGATACGGTGGTGGTGAAATGGGCTGCTTGTGAAAATGGTTGGCCTCCAAACACGATGATGCGCGAGATTTCGGCGCTTCGACACAGCCGTCACTCGAATATCATCTACCTCCTGGCAGTTCTGTACGACACCCGGAGCGTTGGGATCGTGATGGCGCACGCTCAGCAAGACCTCAAAACCGCCATTACATCCATGCGGCCTGGCACCATTTCAGTCGGGATCGCGAAGCTTTACATCTCGCAGTTGCTGGATGGACTGAGATACCTGCACGAGACGGTGAGTTCAATACATTAACCTTGCGTCGCGTCACAGCGTTCTCATCTTCGATCTGAAACTCTACAGCGAAGGATCGTCCACCTCGACCTATGGGATGCCCAGAGTGCAGGTGCACATAGATTGTTTTCTTTTATCAGGGACAGTCTCAGAAATCCAATCGGAAGTCTAAATCACCTTGTGGGGGTGGAGGAGCCGAGAAGATCGACATTCCTGGCCTTACTACGTCCCTTACCAGAGTGATTTCCTAACTTTGGCTGCAACCTGAAACCTGAACTTTGGACTTTAGCTCGGTTGTGGCCAGCTTCCAGCCTCAGTCAGCTGCCAGGGAATAGAAATACCCAAGGTGAGCTGGGCGGAACCAAGTTCAAAAACTTGAAGGGTAAGAGACTGTGAATTGAAGGTCAAATCTCAAATGTTTTATATGTCAATATGTAATATGTCACATTGCACACAAACGTTACCTAGGTTAAAGCTCATACTCTATTGGAAGGCATCTTTCTTTATGAACATTTAAGCTGCAAACTGTAACTGCGCACGACTCAGGGTGGCGCGCCACCCTTCGCCTGTTCAGCCAGCAGTGAGAATTGAGACGTCTGAAGTTTTTGATGCTAAGGGCTGCCGCCTGAGCGCCCGAGGCGGACCTCGGAGCTTTTTTCGATACAGAAACGTGTTTACGTAAGGTGGGAAAAACTTTGGAGTAAGGTCAAATCACTGACTCTCCGAGCAACTTCAACCAAATCTTTCCAGCAGGTGTAAGTTACGATTTGGTCAAGGGTGTTCCAAGTCACCGTGATGTGTTGTCTAATGTCTTGTTGGTTAATGAGCTCACTCTGAAATTGAAGAGTGGAAATCGACAAAAGCTTACGGCCATAAGCGGTAAGCCGAGACGGGCCCTAGAAACCCATGAACCAAAGTTAGGGGCAGTTTTACTTAGGAAAAGTATGTTGTTAAACTAAGGATGAGCACGGAGCTCGCCCCGGAATCGGGTTCCCGTAATTTAGCCGGATTCCGTAGCAAATTCCGGGGTTTCCCGGAGCCGGAATTGAAATTATGATAATTTTAGAATTTCTGGCTGTTCGCCCGGTAGCCGGAATTTCCGGTGGGCGCTGATGCGGAATCCGGAATCATCATTGGCAACCCACGCCAAAAAAGTGCGGAATGCGGAATCTGTGGCCGAACTAGCTCACTTCCCCGAAATTCCGACGGATTCCGGGAGATTCCGGGGGTCACGTGATGAAGAGTCTCATTTGGGGTCTCATCTATTACTGAGGCTCCGTGACCGAGTTTCATGTATGAGAAACCCCACTCGCGTGGTCTCAGGGGCTCATTTGAGCCTCGAAGACACGTCAATAGACCGGTTTTAGCCATCAATTGAGCTATCCATAGCTTGGGAGACCCTTCATGAAGGCTGTGTATGAGAGAAGGTCGATTTGGACCTATATCTACGTGATCCTGGGACTGCAGAGGAGAGTCCTGGAATGTTGCGGAATCCGGCGAAATTCCGCATTCCGGGACCAGCGGAATGCGGAATGAAAAATTAATAACAGCCTTTATTTTGACGGAGCCGGAAGCGCAGAAGGATGAACCCAGGTTTTTTTCCCGTAATGCGGAGCTTGACGCCTAACAGGAGAGCAATTTAGCCGGAATTCGGAATGCCCTGAAAAGCCCCGGAATTGGTTTGGAGCCGCGTCCCGGAACCCGGAAATTCCGGGGAGCTCCGTGCTCGTCCTTATGTTAAACACTGGTCGTAACTCATAAAGTCGTAAGTGGAAAGGAGAGGTGCGTCAGGTGTCAGTTCTCACCATTTATTGGGCAAGAGAGAACTGAGAAGCCGATAAGAGGGACTGAGGGAGTGAGGGACGAGGGGTCAGCGAGCAGAGACGAACGATTCTGAATTACCAGAAAGTCTTTCCGCCGATTCTACCAGTGTGCAGCCTCGAACGAGAGCATTGATGATATAACATATTGGATGGCAGAGATGTAAGACTCGAAATCAGTGTTTACCGTTTTTTGTGATATCATGTTTGGATATCTGTAATATGACAAAATATCACATAGAAATGTCATATGACATTATCACAAATGTCACGGAAATTCTGTAAATTTGTCATATCCGCATACGGCATATCACATATTGGCCGGATTTTCTGGATATATCACAAAATATCACTTTGATTATCACATTTTCCTCAAACTTGAGCTTTGTGATAATGTCATATCACATATATGAGAGCATATATCGCAAATAAATGATATCCATCACATATCCATCACAAATATCATGTTGCCCCGGTCCGCTGTTCGGACTTTAAGTTTAGAATTGCGATAGCGTGACAAAATGAGCTTAGCCGGGGCCTGAGCTTGCCCGGCCGTAACTGCCTCGAGACTCGAGAGTCGAGATGGCCATCCCGGGACATGATTATCAATGGCGATTAAGGAATGCACGAACTTCCGCGCCCTCGGCGGACTTCCGCGACTTCCGCGCTTCCGTCCGCCAAAAGTCCGCCAATTTTCATCCGCGGACGGAATAATTCCGCGCTGCAGAGGTGCGCGGACGGACTGCGGACGGAGGATGTCCGGGCCGGTGTAAGCGCGGACGGAAGAGAGCGCCTTTACGGATACCGTCTGAGGACCGCGGACGGAGGACTCAAGTGTTCGAGAATCGGCGAACTTTCGGCGGACTTCCGCGCTTCCGCCACATCGCCATCCAAGACTTGAAACTTCAAAGTTACGCAAGGTCTCTTCAATCGATCGGATTTCAGACCACCGAGTCTCGAGTTTCATATCACGTGACTAGTAGTCTCGAGGGGGGGTCTTGAGACTTGAGACCCCTCTTCAAATGGTTTTTCTCGCCGAGATCAGCATGTAACTCCGAAGTCTGAGACTGCAGGTAGGGTCAGAAGATCAAAACCGCGGAGGCGCGGAAGTCCGCCGGAAGTGGGCGGACGGAAGACACTCCTTTCAGAACTTCCGCGCCCCCTGCGCGGACGGAATCATCCGCGCTCGGCAAAGACATGGCGGACTTTTGGCGGTACGGAAGTCCACCGCTGACAGCAACGGTCTTGGGCGGACGAAATGTTCCGTCCGGGAATTTGGGCGGACTTGAGGCGGAAGTGAGGCGGACGGAAGAAGTCCGTCCGGGCAACTTCCGCCTCATTCCTTAATGGCGATTGGCGGCTATCTCCGCCTCGAGAAGGGCGGCTGTGGCAGGATCGACGGCCCCTGTCATTGTGCAGGGGAGAGGAAGAAAAAAAAGGCGAAGTCACAAGTGCCAAGTGTAGTGTGTACGGTGTACCATGGAAGGGAGTTTCTGATGTGAGATCTTTCGCGATGATGAAAGAGAGAGCAGGCGTACTGCTGAAGAAAGAAGTGATACGTAGATAAAGTGGACTGAAGGTGATGGAGGTCGAAGGTGGAGACGGGACGACGTGAGAATGCAGGCGAATGAGCGGAAAAAAGAAATCGCGCGGTTTGGTCTCTAACCGGATGAGCTCCAGTGTGACGCGACGCGTTTGACGCGTCTCCTCGATTTTCAGGCGTAAAACGCGCTGCAATCGGAGCAAAAATTGGGGTCACGTGACCGCTATATCACAAATATGCGCGTATTCGTCATAGTACATATATGACACTTATGACAAAAAAGTATCACATATATCACATGTCATATGCGCATAATTGTGATAAAATATGCGCATATGACATCACATGCGGCATACCCTTTTGCCCGTTTTGGGTGAAAAATGTGATGTCATATGACATCACATGGACCCGAAATATGTGATATTACTGATATATAATATATTACACATAGTAAATAAGTAAACACGGCTCAAAAGCGAGCTCTGAGATCTGAGGACTGACTGCTGAGAGTCCCGTCTCCCAGCGCCCGGTCACTCAGGCGCGTGACGCGTCTCACCGCGTCGTTGGGTCATTACTCATTGCCCATGGCCCATGGGTGCGTAAGTGCGCTTGGCGGTTGCCGCCTGCCGAGTGCCGCCTGCCGGTTGGCCAAAATAAAATAAAATAAAATTCTCGTTGGGTCAAGCTTTTTGCAAAGTCCTGCACCACAGTTCAAAGCAGTAAGTCAGTGAGCAAGTCAGTCGGTAAGTCAGTGAGTGTACAATGTAAACCTTCGACTCTCAATTTTCAATTATTTTTCATTAGCATTATTCGTAATTCAATTAGTTATATTCATTTATTATTTATTTTTGCCCAAAATTTCAAAGATTTCGGACTGGAAATGCATAATGCAGAATGCTGATCAAAAACCGAAATTGAACGATTTCCGCACCCGGCGCACCTGGGGCCGGCTCGAGCCTTGACCCGCCCCGTAAGATCGCTGGGCAAAAAGCTAAGGCATCTTCATGACATACCTGTCTAAATGCAGCATTCATTGGGTGACAGGGCTAATTACTAGACAACTTCAAGGGCGAGAGCACGAGTCCGGCATGGTGTTGTCAAGTCGGTAGTTAGCCAGCTGAGACGCAATGCAGTTGCGGTCCACAAAGAACCAGGTGTTACCCCCGTAGGCACCTAGGTCGGCGTGAACCATTGCCGCGACACCATCCTTAGTTGTGTATCGGTATCCACCTGAAGGTAGTCCGACGTTGACGGGATCACGGAAGACGCCCGAGTCGAAGGAGGAGGAGTCGAAGTAGTTGAAATATCTACAGAAGGCGATAATAGAGAAGTCAATTAAGGTCGTCACTGGAGATACGTAGAAATGAGCGAGCGGAAAAAGATACATACCCGGTGCAACCACTGAGGTTGACGCTGACGATCGTGGAACCGTCGCCGGCTAATATCACGCATGAGAGAAGACAGAGCGTTCAGTCTTTGCTTCTGGAAGTTTGGAGTTTGGACTGTGGAAAACTCACTGTGAGGCGCAGCATCGAAGTCCTTTCCAAAGACATACCGCGAGTCGCAGAGTGTGCTCTGCGTGCTCGTGCTGCAGCTATCGGCAACAGTGATCGGATGGGCGGTGTCGAGTGAGCCCGGCAAGATGACCGCGCAGAAGTTGTGTCCGTCTGGGGATCGGAAGCGGCCGTAGTGAAAGCCGTATGAGTCCGTGTTGGACACGTCGAAGTGGGAACCAGAAACCGACGTTCCCATGACATAACCACATGCCTTGTTCGTTATCCAGGATCCCTGGGGAAGAGTGCCACTGTTGCCGCAATGAGCAGGTTTACCTGGTGAAGAAAGGGGTAAGATTGTCAGATAGCAATACGCAGTGAAGAGAGCCAGACATACGACAGTCAACACTCACCGACGTTTCCGATGGTCGGGTACTGGTTGATGGCCTGGACAGCGGGCAGGAGAGCAAGGGCGAGGGCAGTGAGGGAGGCAAGCATCTTCGGTAGTTGTTGGATCGTTCTGAGAGGGCAGGGGGATGTGAGAAATGAAGGGAAGAAAAGTCAGCGCAACGCCTCGCTTTATAAGCGTTTGATCAAGTCCACTTCGTCCACGATCTCGCACTCTCGAGTCTCGAAGAGAAGGTCGCTCTAGGAGAGGATAGTCGAGATACGGCGCACGTTGACTGGTTGGGGAAAGCGGAGATCTCGTTTCCGTTTGCCCGAATCTAAGCGAGAACTGTGGAGAGATCGATGAGCAGGATCTAAGGAGTAAGGAAGCAGGTGAGCCTTCTGGTCAGATGTCAGAGTAGTGTAGCAGGGACTACCACGACATCAAGCATCAATCCGGTTCACCAGGTGTTCGTGTGGTGAGGCGGTGAGGCGTGAGGAGTTCGCTTCTTGCAGTGTTGAGTGTCGACGCTTGACGCTTGACGTCGTTGTGGGAGGATCGTAGCTGCAGAACCGCCGGGAAGATCACCAGACACCAGTGGCCTCGCCTGCAGAACAAGTCTTGCCATAGTTCCTCCTTACTCCATGCCTTTGATCCTAAAGACTTGCCCGGGATACAGTTTGACATTTGACGTCTGACGCCAGTCGACGCCGTTGTCGTCAAGATGCGTTCTGTCCCGTCAAGGCGTCAAGAAGTCAAGCGATCCTCTAGCGCCCCTCACCTGGACCAGAAAATTCAGTTTGCTCAGGGCGTCGCTGCGAACCGAGGTTTGGGATTCGCCTCACTGGCGGACACTATGTATGTAGGTGAGTGCGAGTTGTGCTGCAGGGCCTGTTCCTGGCACGGTCGCTGTCAAGCGGCAATTTGCAGATCCTCCTGAACCTTGCTCTATTCCAAGTTGCCCGACTTCCGTACGAGTCGGTGTTCGCCTCTGACGATGTCTACGTGCTTTGCAGCTTCGCACGAGGGCTGTATAAAGCATAAAGCTTTCTTTCTTCGGGGTCGGACGGACTACACATGGTTGGTGCGCTCCCGAGTCCTGCCGCGTACGATCTTCTACTGAGAAGGAGGTCAGCCCCAGCATCGCACTTCCAAGTTCCAAGGTCCGTTTTCCTATCACATGTCCAAAATTGTTCAGAATGATATATTGCAATGTCTGGCTGCGTGATTGCTCTGCGTCACGTTGGGGAGACTTTTAGATTTGGGGAGTGCTGGTGTGGGGGGTTGCGGATTCCGCATCTACGGAATGGAACTTGGCTGAGCCTCCGAGCTTGGTCTTGGGTTTGAGGGCTGGAGGGGATGATGATGCGAGTGCTGTGCCACGAGACTTGGTTGGGGTGAAAGAAAGGGCCCCGGCGTACTTTGACGTTCCGAGTGGAGGTAGTGGCGAAAAGCCGGAAGTGGATAAGGGACAACACGAGTCCTTCGAAGGATTCGTATATTTACTTGATGTCGACGAGCTTGACATCCTGCCGAAGAGACACAAAGAGAATGAGATGGGCTCGCCATAGTAATGAATGGCTCACAGCACCGGGAATCACTCACGAATACCAATGTTGAGTTAGCTGGGATGCCAGGCAACTTTTGTCCGCCGTAAGCCAGTTGAGGAGGGCAGGTCAATCTTCGCTCTGAGCCGATGGTCATGCCCTTGACACCCTCGTCCCAGCCCTAGGTGAGTAGCGTCACAAAAGGAGGAAGGAGTCAGTCCATGTGTAGCAAGATACATGGACAGCAGAAGAGATGAACTTACCTTGATGACCTCTCCGCGGCCAAGCTTGAAGTAGAAGGGCTTTCCGGCCGTGTTGGAGTCGAACTGCTTCCCGCTCGTCAGCTTGCCGATGTAGCTGAACGTGATGAGAAGGAGAAAAGACCGGGTCCAGTCAGGTTTGCACGATCTCTGTCAGATAATCATTGAGCAAGAACTACTCACCGCATACCGACGCGTTGACCCGGCTTGGCCTGCGGCCCTGTCCCGACCTTGACATCCTCAATGACCAGACCCGAAGCCGTGGTAGTCTTCTTGGGTGCGCCAGCCTTGGCAGTGGGCTTAGCCTCCTTCTTCTTCTCTTCAGGCTTTGTCTTCTCCTTCTTCTCTGCCGCTGCCTTGTCCTTCTTGGTAGGAGCCGCAGTAGCGTCCTTTGCGGCCTTGGAAGTGGCTGCCTCAGCCTCCTTGTCCTTGAAAGACACTTGCTTCTTGGCTTTGCTTGAGGCTGTGGATGCGGTGCTCTCGTCAGCAGCAGTGGGGGCGGCGCCGGAATCTGTCTGCTCCTTGAGCTTCTTGTTTAGACGCTTGCGCTGGTTCCTGGTTAGCTCTCCGTCGCCATCAGCGGAGCCAGTGGTTGAGACTGCGGAAGCCATGGACGCGTCGGCGTCGAGACCGGCAGCATCTGCGCCACGCTTCTTCCCGTTGGCGGCCTTCTCTCCCTTCTTGGAAGCCTTGGCATCTTGAAGGACTTGGAAGCGCGAGGGATCCTCGACGGCACCCTCCTCGCCCGAGTCTTCTGCATTCAGCAGTCCAGCAAGGACAGGGTCCATGGGCTCATCATCGTCATCCTCGAAGTAGATCTCTTCGTCTTCGTCGTCGCTGTTCTCTCCGTAGATGTCAGAGTCTATCTCCTCGTCGCTGTCCTCCTCGTCCGAGTCGGGTTCCTGGTTCATGCCGGCTGGGTTGGCAGTGTAGGCGCCGATGAGGTCGACAGAGTAAGGGCCAGTGACGGAGAAGCCTACGAGGTCTTCGGCTGCGCAGTGTACGTTGAGACCGGTCACTGTCTCGTGGAGACCGGGAACGAGGGAGCAGATGGTGTGGACTTGTTCTTCGGGTACGGGAGTGACTTCGTCTGTGCTGACGTCGACGGAGTGTTCACCGAGAGCGAGCTTCTTGGCGGCAGCGGGCTTTCCGTTTCCGTTGGCTTTCGCAGCGCTTTCATCCTCGTCGTCGTCGTCCTCATCGTCATCCTCGTCGTCGTCGGACTCGAAGTAGTCGTCGTCGGAGTCATCCTCATCCTCCGGGATGGGAGTGTGGTGTACCTTGACGAGGCATCGCGATGCTTTTGCGCCCTCGGGAAGCTCCTCTGCGAAAGTTATGGATGAGATGCTGAAGTCCTTGGAGAAGGCGACCTCGGGATAGACGATCTCCCCACCCGCGGGGATGTGAAGCGCGAATAGACTGAGCGGTGGAGCTGCCATCTTTTTTTGTCTTTGCTGTGTGGTTGTTTGGATCAGGTCGCGACCAAAATTTTTTGGGAGTGATGAGGTCCGTTCTTCTTGCAGCGTCACGTGATGTCGAGATCGGGAAAACGCCGGAGTTCGGAGTTTCCGGTGCGGAATGTCGGAGTCGGAGATTGAGGTGTTGCGGTGGAGGAAGCAGCGCTGGAAGGTCCGAGCTTCGCACATCCTTCTGGAGAACCACCAACAAGACCTCCTCTACCTTCTCCTCTGCTGATCCCACTCGGCCCCCCACTGGTACACCTCCGCTGCTGATCCTGTCTGTCGCCCATCATTACTGGCTCAGTGTGCATCCCAACAACCCCGGTACACATCTCCACCCACCGCCTCTAATTCCTCGTATAATGGCTACTCTCATCTCCGCCGCTGATCTCCAGCGCCAACACGACGCTGCTGCTGCCGCTGCTCAGTCGTCCGGCTCGGCCTCCACTTCGGCGCCCATCGAAGACCCCTTCCCGGCTCTCATCGAGGATCCCTTCCCGCCCGCAAACGGTCACAAGGCTTCTGGTACGCCCTCGGCTGTCAACACTGGTCATGGCGCCGCCGCTGCTGCTGGTGCTGCTGGTACCGCTGGATCTTCCAGCGCTGCTGCTCCTGGCTCCAGTGCCCAGGCTCCCAAGCGCTCGGCTCAGCCCGACTTGTGAGTACATTTCGAAATTCCTTGCATATATGCGCATGTAGCCCGAAATTGACACGAAGTATCCCCCGTCCACTCCTTCTCAGCTCTTCCGAGTCGGCCTTCCCCTCGCTCGGTGCCGCTGCTGCTCCTCCGAAAGGCTCCTGGTCCAAGAAGCTCGCCGTCAACCGCAACGCCGCTCCTGCCTCGTCCAGCGGTGGAGCTGCGGCTTCCGCCAACTGGGCTTCCTCCGCTGCTACGGTCCCCGTCATCGCTCGTTCTTCCGCTCAGGAAGTCTTCACCATTCCTTACGACGCCGAACAGGCTGCCACCCAGCCCAACAAGCTCGGTCAGGTCATTCAGCGCGTCCAGACGAAGTATCCTGGTATCAAGGTCGACGCTAGCACGACTCGCAAGAACGGTGTCACCACCTTCGTCGTCAAAGGCCAGAACGAAGCTAACGTCAAGGCCGCCCGTCGCGAGATCACCGTCCTCCTCGCCAAGTCTGTCACCCTCACGGTCATGATCCCCAGCAGTCTCCGTGCTTTCGTCATAGGCGCCAAGGGCAAGAACCTGAAGAGCATCACCGACCAGACCGGCGTTCGCATCAACATACCCAAACAGGACCCCGCTGCCCCTCCCGCCCCGGCTCAGGGAGACCAGGACTACGAAGACGAGGAGCAGATACCCGTCACCATCGACGGTGATGAGATCAACGCCAACACTGCCATCAAGCTCATCCAGGCCATCGTCGCCGAGCGCACCAGCAAGACCACCGTCCGTCTCACCGAGATCGCCCATAACCTCTATCCTTTCATCCAAGGTCCCAAGAACGCCAACGCCGCCCGTCTCGAGAAGGAAGAGGCTTTCGGAAATGGAGAGGTCAGCGTTCGTATCCCGCCCCGCGCTGCTCTGCTCTCTACCCGCGAAGTCACTTCTGCCGATGCCGACGACGGTGCAATCGATTCTGCCGAGGCTGACTCTGGAAAGCCCAAGGAACGCGAACGCGATCCCGCTATCGTACTCTCTGGCGATCGCGAAGCTGTTCAGCGCGTCGTCGCTGAGATCGAACGCCAGGTCGCCGAAATGAAGTCCACGTACCGCACGCTGAATATCGACACTCCCAAACGCCAGCACCGGTTCCTCGTCGGCGAACACGCACACGAGATCCTCGCCGCTACGGGCTGCTCCGTCGAACTGCCCTCGATCGAATCTACCTCGGACACCATCACCATTCGTGGTCCTGCCAAGAACTTGCCCACGGCTTTGACGGCCGTTATGGACAAGGCGAACAGTGTTCGTGTGGAGGTGCTCGATCTGGTCACTGCGCATCACGACCCCGCTCATGCGAAGCGTCTGCTCCGCTGGCTCATCTCTACCGGTAAATTGCCCCGTGGCGCCGCAGCGGGTGGTGCGCAGATCTTCATCCCTCGCTCGCAGGTCATCGAAAGTACCGGTCAGGTCCAACTCGAGATTGTCGGTCCCCAGGAAGACGCCGTGGTCAAGCTTCGCGAATCCCTCTTTGCCCTTGTCCGCGGTATCACGCCTGCTTTCGTCAAGGAGATCGATGTCGACCCGCTCGTCCACCGCTTGGTCATCGGTCGCAAAGCGGCTGGTCTGAAGAGCTACGAGGCGAAGGGTATCGATGTTATCTTCCCCGCCGTAGCATCTTCTTCGCCTGAGAGCTCAGGTATGGGCGGTGCTGGATCCCGATCCGACGTCTTGCTCGTCTTCTCCAACCCTCCCGCCGACTTGCCTACTGAGAAGAAGGCGCGTGAGGCTAAAGCGGCTGAGATTCTCGACACTGCTGCTGCGGAGCTCAAAAGTTCTGAGAAACTTGCGGCGGACATGCGCACGGAGAAGATTGCGTGTGACCACAAGCTCCACCGTGCCGTTCTCGGACCTAACGGCACCACACTCAATGCAGTCATTGGCGAGGAACGCGCCGTCCATGTCAAGTTGCCGAACAACGACTCGGAGGAGCAGGACATTGTCGTCCGCGGTCCCTCGGCAGAGGTGGAGCGTGTCGTCAAGGCTCTCCGATCCATCATTGCCGATGCGGAACAGGACAGCATCGTGAACGGACACGTGGCCGAATTGAGCGTCGAGCATGCGCACATCCCACACGTTGTCGGTCGTGGTGGTGCGGCCATTACCAAGTTGAAGGAAGAGTTGGGCGTACGGATCGACATTGCCGACCCTACTGCTTCTGCCAACGGGGATGGTGCAGCGGCCGCTCCGGCTGCAGGGGATGAGAAGGCGAAGAAGACATTGGGCAGCAAGAAGAAGGCTGGAGCTGCGTCCTCACTTGTCAAGATTACTCTTACAGGCCGGAAGGAAAACGTGGAGGAGGCTAAGAAGAGGCTGCAAACTCAGGTTGCGCGTCTTGCGGACGAGACGCAGATTGTAGTTAAGATTCCGGCTAATTTGCACGGGTCTATCATTGGTACTGGTGGAAAGTACGGTATGTATCTGCTCCGCCTTTTGCATTTTGGACCAAGCGTCGTTCCTCGCGACTGACACCACTTTTTGAATTGAACTTGCGCAGTGACGCGCTTGCAAGACACGTATGGCGTGCGGATCAACTTTCCCAGCGCAAATGGGGACGCCGCACAGAAGGCGGACGAGGTCACCTTGCGAGGTGGCAAGAAGGGCGTTGAGAGTGCCAAGGCGGAGTTGCTCGAGCTTGTCGACTACGAAAAGGAGAACAACAACACCTTGACCTTTGACGTCTTGGCCAAGTCGATCCCACGCATTGTGGGTAAGGGCGGTCAGACCGTATCTCGTGAGTGTTATGTAAAAGCTGAGGTAGATGAAGATTTTCATGGACAGGCTGACTGACTCGGCGTCCGTTCCCACAGAGATTCGAGATGACACCAACGCACAGATCGACATTGACCGGGAAAGCGAGAACAACAAGGAAGGCACCGTCCAGATCAAGGTACGAGGTACCAAGAAGGCCATCGCGGCCGCTAAGGCTGCCATTCTCGATCTTGCGGCCGAAGCAGAGGACGAAGCTACCTTCAAGCTCGACATCCCCGCTTCCGCTCACGGTGAGCTCATTGGCCCCGGTGGTTCAGCCATCCGTGACCTTGTCATCCGATGCGGTGGACCTGAGGACGCCTGGGCGGCAGCTCGATTCGTTTCGTTCCCCAAGAAGGGAGGTGCAGCGGCTAATGCGAACACGGTCACGGTCCAGGGTCCCAGTGCGATTGCCAAGAAGATCAAGGCCGAACTCGAAAAGGTCTCTGGCGATGTTTCGTCGCGCGTCGTATACGGTGTCGTGATTGCCCAACCCAAGCACCGAATCATCATAGGCAAAGGTGGCTCACGTCGGGCAGAGCTTCAGGAGAAGCACAATGTCCGACTGGTCTTCCCTGGTTGGGACGAGTACGTATCGACGGGCGAGCCAGTCAATGCGTCTGAGCTCTCTGACGGCAGTGCAGAGACGATCATCAAGCTTGTGGGTAAGCAAGAGGCCTGTGAGGCCCTTGCCAAGGAGATTAAGGAGGAGTACACCTCTGTTACGCGCAAGATTACGATCCCTCGGGCTGTGGCCAGCAAGATTGGCAAGCCGCAGTTCTTTGTCAACTTGCGGCAGGCGCACAGCGTCTCTGTTGATACCCCGCGGGACTCTGGTGCCAACAAGGAGGCAGCTGCCGCCCCTGCTCCTTTACGCCCGGCAAACGGCACTTCCAGCGCAACCACACCAGCGGCGGCGGCGGCACGGATCGACGCTGACGAGAACGGTCTGGAGGAGGAGGACGAAAACGGCGGACTGGTGTTCCACCTTGAGGCCCTCACGCTCGACTCATCCGCCGACACGGTCACTTGGACCCTGAGCGGCCGAGACTCTGCGTCAGTTGACAAGGCCGCCAAGACGATCGAAAGCGCCGTTGCGAAAGTCAAGTCGCACTCCCACATCGGCCGACTCTACGTCGATCGTAGCGCTGTGCCCCGGATTGTGGGCAAGAAGGGTGCCGGATTGGCGGCATTGCAGGGCGAGACGGGTGCAAATGTGGAGATTCCGCGGGAGTCGGATGCTAACGCTGGCGCGGCGGAGGCGGTTTGTATCATTACGGGTACGGAGGAGGCTGTCCTTGCGGCTCGCGACCGGCTCGTTAGCACTGTCAACAGCAGGAGACGGTACGACTGATTTCCCAACCGGGCTTCAAGTTGACGAAAGCTGTGCTTTACGGGTCACACAATTTCGACAGATAAGGTTACATACGAGGCACACGTTTCTCAAGGATCAAATCATCTCTTTTCGCCTGCGATTCCGGCTACCCGTCAAAAGCGTCTATTCATTAGGCGATCAACCGAAAAGCCTCAGTGGTCATTCCAGACCAGGCACGAACTTCCCCTCCGCTGTTCCCTCCGACCCTGTCAACGACCATTTTTCGAAAGCTTCAGCGCTTCAACAGTCAATAGTCAATACTCACGATCGTCGGTCCCCTTCTCGGTGTTCAAAGATCTGTTTTGTTTTGTCCGAAGTTCCATCCATCCGTCAAACTCCCGGTCTATTTTCACGCTCATGGTTCCCCTCCCAATTCATTCACGCATCCTTCACTCTCCTTAGTCCCCTCTCCTCTTCTTAAAGACTCACCCTTGCTCCCCTTTCCGTGTCACGTCATCATCTTGATTCCAAATCTCGCGCACAATTCAACTTTTCTCTTTCTCGCTCTTTCTTTTCGTTCGTCGCCTGATAGCACTCGCGCACAGAAGTAGAAGGGAATGGTGGACCTCCATGAGAGGAGATCCTGCTCTATGTTAATTGGGAGGGGGTAGTGAATACATGGGATACCTCAGTTTGCAAGAGGGTAAAAGGGGGGGCGGGATAAAGGAGGGAAAACTGGATCAGCCAGGGCGGGGTGAGCGGTGAGTCCGCGCCGGGCAAGCAAGCTTGCCCTCTGACCGTTCGTCGGGAGTGCGGTTGTGGGCCACTCTCGTCCGAGTTGAAATGAAGGAAAGGTGGCTAGATCTCCCCGCGGCGCGACCGAGCTGGTGCGAGACTGGAGATAGCTGAATGGTGACGATGTGTGTGTGAGATAATGGTGGGTTTCCGATGAGGCACTGGAAGCGAATGTTGATTCGTTTGACGTGGATTCCGTCCGCCACCTTAACACGTCCCTGAAGAAGTCCCAAAGAAGAGAGGACGAAGGATCGGTCGACGCGCGGATGCTCAGAGCGAGAGAGAGCGAAGCGCGTGCTGTCCGACCTTTGGAGAGTTGCGAGGTTGCTGCTAGACTTTGTAGTTAATCGTGACTTGAAGACCGCAAGATTGAGAAGGAGAGGAGGAAAGTCGAAGAAAGGATGTGAGATCTGAGGTAGAGGATCCGCCCTTGCTGCTGATGGTGGCCGACGCGTGCTTGAGTGCTTGAGCTTCATCTTGAGACGCGTCGCAGTGCAAGAGTGGGGCCGCTCCTTCTGCCCGGATGAAAGGAAGGTAAAGTGTTGAAGCCGTGATGAAGGCGGTTAATGGGCCGGAGGAAGGGCTTCGAGCCCGAGACCGAGGTGAAAAGGAAAGGAAAGGAAAGGAAGTGCAAACACTGGTTGAGGTTCGAAGTGGGGTGGGATCGATTAGACGATGATGGAAGTGATATTCCGCATATGGATTTTGAAGCTTTTGTGCTTGGGTTTGGCTTGTGTTGATTTGATGATTGGGTTGGATTAGACGAAGCGCCATGAGATGGGAAGCACGCCGACGTCGAGATTGGCGTATTTTTTGAACATTCCTCTACTTATATCCAGAGAGCCGGAGGGGCATCCGGGGCACTCGTCCGCAACCTTGGCGTAGATGGTTTTGCCGCGCGAGGTGACAGCGACTGTGCGACCGCACATGCTCATCTTGAAGTGGTTACCCGAGATGGCGACGATCATGTCGCTGTTTACGTGCCACTGACCACAGGCTCCCCGCGATTGTTGACCGTACCATGTTGCAATGCCGCGATGGATGGGGCCACGGGCTTCGATCACAGTAGAGTTCGCGCTGACGGTGGGTTCTGATGTTGATGATCTTGAGACCGAAGCTGGCATAGGGGCGGCTGCGATGCAAAGGATGAGGAGTGTGCTGATGATGAACTGAACGACGAAAGCCGCAGAGAAAGAAGATGTGGATCGCATTGTTGGTAGCGGTTGTGTTGAGGGCGGTTCTTGATGAGGTTGACTGTGGATGTGGTAGCTGTAGTAGCTGAGGGAGTGTCTGAGGGGTGGGTGAGTGAGTGGGTCTTGATCTGAGTGAAGGTGGGTGACGGTGTCGGGATAGGATCGAGTTGGAAAGACTTTGAGGTGGAGTCCTTCTTATAGGCTCTTCGCTGACTAGAAGAAAAAAAGGGAGGAATGCTTAGATCTTAGATGCATGTGCAACACCTTGCTATAGGACTAGACTAGACTACTCACTCTGCAGGATTGGAAAAGAAAGTTGAGGGTAATGTTTACCAGTTTAGTAGTTGTTCCGGACGCAGGTATGGCACGAAGGGAAGACACTAGGAAGCTGTGAGGCTATGCTGTGATGAGAGTGTGAGGCGATTGAAGAGAGAGAGGAAGGGGAAGAAAATTTGAGGAATGCGATGGTCGAAGCTCGGGGAATGGAATTCAGCAAAGGTTGTGATGCTGGTCATATACTTCTTGGGAGAGCTATACTGGGAAAGGGTTCAGCAAAGGCAGTAAAGCTGTCAGCTGCGAGAAAAAAGCGCACTGTCCGTGAAGCGTTAAAGCGTTTGGGGTGCCCATACGCTGTCGATCAGTCACCTCACGCCTCAGCCCATGAGCGATGAGCGGTTCTGGACACAGAGGAAAAGACATGCTGGATCGGCAGAAACACTGTGCCTGTGCCTTGAGTACCGGACGATTCAGCCTCTCGGTGTCGTAAACGATTAAGGGACGCCGTGTCGCCGTGTTCCAGCATCAGCCAAATGTTTACTTTGTTGCCGCAGTCGATGTTGGAGAGATGCGCGTCGATGCGTCTGTGGTGTTGTGGGAAGTTGGATGTCGTGTCACCCCACGCGCGAAGTCTTTTTCACGGCGCTCGCCCGACTCCGCCTTCTCAACAAATTCCAAGGTTAATTAGGCCCCCTTTTTCCATTCATTATTCTTTTGAGTGGGTCACCCAAAGCTAGCGACCATCTCGTATGCGGGATAACTTTCGGTCTTTTCCCTTCCCGATGACGGAGTCCCAACCCCCCAGAGGCCCAGAGGAGAGAGAGGATCAGTCAACCCGAAGGTCGCGACCCTCTGGCCATCGGTCACTTGCTGGTCAGCATGCCTTCGACTTCCGACCCGTATCCAAGCCGTTACTTATTCACTTATTCATGATTCATATCAGACCATCTTTGGTATTGACGTGATGATGATCCCATGCTCCCCAACGTCGAGGCAGCGAGCTCCTGCTTGCCCGGGTATGGTCCCCATCGCTCCGTGCTTGTTGCTAAGGCTTTGAAGCGTTCAACGCTCAACCAGCGGAAGGAGAAGTAGGAGAAGGAGATCTGTCGTCTCGTCTGTTCTCGATCTTGACCTTCCCGCTTCCCCTGTGTCACATTTTTTTCAGGGGGACTCACGGTTTTCCTCACGCACTAAACTTAGGATCGGCATTATTGATCTCCCCTTGCATAAACCCATATTATGTATAGGACAAGAGGGCTAAGCAGCACGGCGACGATAAATAATAATGCTGCTTCTATGAAACGAACGGGAAATTATCTGCATGTACCGCATTCAGGAACGGGGGCGCATTTGGCGCCTCTTATGGGGGTGATCGACATATCGAAGGCAAAATGGGTTCAGAAAGGAAAAAGGGGGAGACCAGAGGAGAGCCAGAACCTGCTTCCCATGTTTGCGCCGGATCGAGATGAGATATAAGAGGATGCGGCTGGGCGTATGATGTGACTGAGTCCGTGTCCAGCAGTGTCCAGATTCTCATCGCTCATCTTGCGCTCGCCAACACTACTATTTCGTTCCTTTGTCTCTTGCACGTCGACGAGAATTTGACGCCGTGGAAAAATGAATCCGATTGCGGAATTGGGGTCCTTCGAAGCCAGCTCGGTCCCATCTGTCTTACACAGTTTTTTGGGTTTGAGACCAGCGAAGCTCAATTTGCAGATCATTGGGAAGAATGGAGGACCCGTCTCTTCCGGTCTCCCCTTGTTCTTTCAGCCCTAGTCCCAGTTCCCAATTCCCACCGGCCAATCGATTTACCTCCGAGGTCCATGTCCTTTTTTTCATGATCACGCGAAAGTCATGCCGGCAACAGATCGAGTGTCTTGCCCGGGCATCTGACATGGAGCATCGACGCGTCCGCCCTGGGAATTGGGATCTCGCGGATGACTGACTGATGAGCGATGCATGGAAAACTTTCAGCGTGTGAAACGTGAAACCCACGCAAAGGCAGGAAGTTGCCCGGCGTCTCGCCTTCGCCGGAAGCGTCCCTCGCCCTCTCTTTGCACTGTCTTTGCACTGAGAAGCCATTGTCCCGCCGACAGGGCTATGTTACGGACACGATGAGGCAAACCGGATCCTGTCCAGACCGGAGAGACGGCTGATTCAATGAATGCCAACTTGCTCAACTTTCGTCTCTGCGTCCACTACTCGTATCCCGGTCTGCGTGCAGCCTCAACGCAGAACCAATGCTGGATTGACGTGACAAAGACTTGGTCTCTACTGGAAGCACGAAGAAGCTCGAGGCGGTCAGAATTCGAAGGGCAGTGAAGGAACCAGCACGTTCCAACTTCCAGGCCCTGGCACCTGTGGTTTGTACCTGTGTATTGTAATGATTGCGAATTATGTGCGTGTTGCATATTGCATAGAGCACAGATGTTCGTCGTCTCATCCTCGCTCAAACTTTCTCCCTTTGTTCTCTCTCCCATTCGCCAGACTTCCCCGGTTTCCCCGGCGCGATTGTGTCTCGACCTCGCCGTTTGACAGGTCGGACTTTATAGAGAGAGAGCGATGAGTGTGAGCCTCTGTGCATCTATTTCCAGGACCGCTCAGCTGTATGGGGTATGTTCGAAGGTCCGATGGGGAGTTAGGGACCTCGCAATTTTTAAACATCGTTGCCTGAATGCTCGTTATTTACGTACATGCTCGAACGTCTACAGCCTGTGTCCGTGTAGCCTGACGCCTGACGGCCTGACCAAGAATCTTATCATACTTCGTGTCTCATGATCTTCAGCTTTAGCGCTCAGCGCTCAGGAGGGCAGAAGACGTGCACGGTGCAGTTAAAAGTGTTCATGCCATGCATGTGTACCTGGTGCATAATGATGCTAGATTCCGGACACCTTACTGAACGCTGAGCGCTGAGTATGTATGTTCGTTGAGTTTCTTTTGAGGACGTGCCGGAGCCCCGACCCGAATGTTGGAGCCGTAGATATTCCCTGCTGACCCGTATCGACCCCTTGTGCATCAACGACAGGGCGTCGGCCGTCGGCATTGTTTTCTCGCAGGTGTCCGAGTGGTAAAGACAGCAGCCTGCAGCCTGCAGGCTGCAGGCCTTGTTGCGCTGCCGGGCATCCAGCTTCTGCCTCGTCGCTACGAAGTCGTTGTGGCAAGCTTGGCGACGGAGCTCGTGAAGGAAGGGCCAGAAGGGATGATAGAAAGGAGAAGTGTGTGTTCCTTCATCAGCGCCAATCAGTCACCACTACGACGTCGCCTCGGACAGGGTTGAAGTAGCAGCACGCGGTGAGGTCGTTGTACCAGTCTTGGGTCGGCAAGCGTCGGCGAAAGAGGTGCATCACTCACTTGGATGGACGCCCTTCATTTCCCGCTGAAGCAAGTACGTTTCGTCGAACGCCAAGAAGGAAGCGAGATTGACGAGAGGAGGCTGGAGGACCGTCAGCTTTGCATTCCTCGATGAAGAACAGCAGGAAGGGAGCGGGCGTGACTCACATAGAAACTTGTCTTGAGCTGACCACAAGAAGCATCGTGACGACGATAACCTTGACTTGCTCCGCCTTACAGGACCCGCCTAAGTCTTGTGCAGAAAGACCCATGAAGCGGCAGGGTAGGAGCGGTTGCGGACGTCTATCGAGGCACTGGACAGCAAGATGGGCTTGTGTTTGACACTACCTCCGCGCAGTCAACGTCTCCTTTCGTCATTCCCGGTCCTCGTTCCACGTGCTGCGTCGGACCTTCCGCTTGAGTTGATCACTCGGATTGGCACAAGCGAGCTGTTCTGCTGGATGGTCCGAGCCAAGGCGTGCTGTCGGCGTCCTGGGAGAAAGGAGATGTGGAAGCCAGAGCGGGCGGTCAAGTAAAGTGGGAGAATGGAATGCATACCACCAAGGATCGGCAGCTCCAAAGTTTCGATGCACGACGTCCAAGGTCGATCGGCGTCATGGTTCTGCCTGCTGTCCGAGCGTTTCCGCCTAAACCCTCTGGACGATCCCTTTTTCCTGGACCTGAGGGAATTTAAGGTCGCGGGTTCCAGTCACGTATGTATAAGTAGGATGATGGTACAGTTATCTACTGAACTCACGATTCCCATGGTGTATCCTGACCTCCATTGAGACCTTTCTCCTAAGTTCAGTGTGCAGCAGGCCTGTTCACCGAGTTTTTCCCACGCCTTCTCGTGCCAAAACTTTCTTTTCCACCGCATCCCAGACTCTCTATATGCGTCCGCGGTTGTCACTCCGAGCCATCACAGCTTCTGAGCAGCTCTATGAAGAAGAAGTGAGTCAGAGGACGTGGTGGTGGTCCGATCTCATCTATTGACCGTGTTTGACTCAATTTGAAGCTTTCGTCGATACCTTCGAAATCCTATGAGCTGGGTCCGATTCTGGCTCCCAGAGACTTGACCCGACGAACTGCCAGCAACGCCGTCCTACTGGCAGTACTGGCGGCGGGAACGACGATGTTCTTCATTTCTTCCGCGCTCAAGGACGTCTACGGTACGACGCCGACGCTGGGGACTCCTCGCCCTCGCCCTCACCCTCCAAGACTGTCACCGATCCTGTCCGCCGACCATTGAGTGTGAAGGACTAAAGGAATCTATCATCTTGGCTTTCCCGGATTGCAACCACCCTCGAGGGTGTGCTGACTACTTTGGCTGCCACTCATCGTCTGTGGCAGTGGCGGCTACAACGTTTCCTCCCTGTTTCCCGTGCTGCGCTAACATTCTCTCACTATCCCATCTTCATTATTTTTTGCTCTGAGCGCAGACGCAGACGTATCGACAGGTCCTACTACGCTTTACCTTCCTGTTCTAACGCATGTCACCCCTAGATTCCTGCCCAGTCGTTCCAAGTGTGGTACTACGCCAACATCGATGTTGACAATCGAGTCGATACAAAGTACTCAACCCAACCCAACCCCCTCCTCGGTCGGTTGTCTTGCGTCTGAATAGGGCAGCGACAGTGAATACTAGCAGGATACAACGACAACATTCTCGACGAAGTCCATTGATTGTTGAGAAGGTACATACAGGAGACTGTGGCAGACACAGAGCGTTCCTTTTGCTTTGTTTAGGGGGGTTTGTGGGAAGGAAATGATTATCTAGTATGGCGCTGGCAGTGTTGAAAGAAGGTGTATACAGTGACTTGTGACAACGAGAGACCAAAATATGCCCTTGACGCTTGACGAACATGTCAAAGAAATGTGGGCTGAGAACTGAAGGTGAGAGAGGGACATTCAGACGATAGGCGGAGGGATCGTCGCCGTCTTGTCTTTTTCGACGCTGATGGTCTGCATCTCCACTATTTCGACGGCAATGCCTGGTGCAGGCGCGGAAACATTCCCGGCTCTGGATGAGGTCGCAAATAAGGCCGCAGGCTGGATCCCGCTAGCCTCGACCGCGGCGACGATTCCACGCTCGACGTCGCTGGGTTGGCCATCCCCAATGACCATTGCCTTCTCTTCGTGTCGCGTCTCTTCGCTGCGCAACGGTGCCACATCTCGCAGGGCAATGAAAGCGAGCGCAATGGCGAACAGACTGAAGGCAGCGCATGTCCAGCCCGCAGCTCGGTATCCGCGCAAAAGGGCTGCCGGATCATTCGACTCGACATCGGGATGCGAATTGGCGTACTGACGAGCGACAGCGGTGGAGATGGCTGATGTCAGGGCCAGACCTATGGAAGACGCCACCCTTACTGTAGTGCTGAAGAGGGAACCTGCCAGCGCGGCGTGTTGTCGACCTACACTTCGGACCGAGTAGAGCTGGGCGACGGGGAAGGCGAAGTCGGTCAACACGACCAGGACCATGACGAAGAACATGCCGGAGAAGTACGGTGCGTGCGGGGACATGAGGGAGAAGAGGATCGCTGCTCCACAGCCACCCGCTGATCCAACTGTGATCATCCACACTGGTCGGACTTTAGGGAGGAGCCAGCCGGAGAGGAAGTTGATGAGGATGCCGACGAAGATCATTGGAAGGAATCTAATCGATGTTTGAAGCGGGGTGACATCCTGGACAAGCTGGATCATGACCGTGATGAAGTAGGAGAGACAGTTGAAGGAGAGCCAGGCAGCGAAGATGACTGGATAGTTTACAGAATGCAGTGAGTATCGATGGAACTGACGAGAGAGAATGTATAAGAGAGAGGATGATTGTACTCACTCATAAGGAGGATGCCAAAGCGAGGAGCTCGCCAAACCGCAGGTGGGAGAAGAGGCTCGAACGTCAGGCCCGCCTCGCCCCTCTGTCGCTTGGCGATTGCGCCTCGCTCCAGCTTGCGTTCCCACAGCACAAAGGAGCTCAGCGCAAGGGTGGAGAGAGGCAACATGGCTGGGATGTATGGAGTCTTCCAGCCGCGGGGGGCCGTCTCTGCGTCTGCCAAGGCAAAGGTAAGGAGGACGAGTCCGCTGGTGGAGAGGAGGGCCCCGAGCCAGTCGAAGTGCCACAGCGCCTGGCGAAGAGTGGTGCGGGAAAATTCGGATTCGATGGGAACAATGCTTGTGATGCGCTCAAGCTTGGTGCTATCTATGTCGATGTGGCTGGTAGATCGTCCAGCTGGAGTTGCAGCGCCCGAAGTGAGGTGACGGGCACTGTCGGATTCGTGGGCTGGTGGACCGACTTTGAGGTTGTTGGAGCGAGGGCGAAGATGGAAGGAGATCATAGTGCCGTCGAGTGGTAGTACCGCGACACAGAGCACCAGGAACATAAATCCAATGGCCGCTGTGATCCAGAAGATGATCCTCCAATGTCCCCCAGTGGAGAGTATACCACCTAGGAGGAGACCGACGATGAACCCTATCGGTTGTCCAGCGCCCAATGCAGCGAATGCCCGACTCTTGAATTGACCATCATCAGGGAGGCATCCTGCAAGGATCCCTACTCCAGCTGGGGCGAGCATGGCACCTGCCGCACCGATGCATGCGCAGAGTGCAGAGAGCTCCGTCCCCGATCGCACGAACGCAGTGCCGACAGCTGAGATTGTGAATGTTGTCAAACCTGCGAGGAATGTTGCTCGCCGGCCTGCAATGGTGTCCGCGATGGCGCCTGCGATGAGCAACAGGGCGCCATTGGACAGGGACAGGCACGCGATGGGCCATTGCAGCTCATCGGCGGGGAGACCGAGATCTTCTGCGATGGATGGAACGGCGACGGTGAGGGCTCCACTGACGAGAGATTGTAAGACTGTCGTTGCTGCTACCGAGACGACGACCAAGTTTGCGAGGAGTTTTGGGTGTCTGGCGATGCAGGGCAGAGGAACTTCGGGAAGTCGCTGTTGCATGGTTTTTGATGTCTGCGGCTCTATGGGATAGGGTGCAAGTCTAGTGTCAAGAGAAGGACAGAGAGAGAGCAGAGAAGAGAGAGACAGAGTGAGCGGTGATCTGATTGAAGGAGGGGAGAAAGGGAAGAACGTCAATCGTTGTTAGCCTTCCTTTATAACGCAACGAGGATTCACGGACGGGCTCCTGACTCCCACCGGGATCTGCACACATGAGTGATGAGACGCTGGTGTCAGGAAGAAGTGCGGTTACAAGCGGTCAATCGGTCATTTCTTTGTGGTTCCTGAGCCGAGCTTAACGTTGATTAGCCGAAAAGCTTATGTAATATTACTTGCCTGTTTATCCGCTTGCTCTTCGGCCCCGCGCATCTCACACCGCAAACGGGTGCCCAAGCCATCGCTGCCCAGCTTCGTCTTGTCGACATCGACGATCACAAAGACGACATCGAAGGGCCCACTTGTCTTTGCTGACCTGATTGAACAGACGCCATGACCTCCACTACTGTAGCCGCAGGGGATCAGACCCCTGTCCAAGGTAGACTCGTCTGGTCACCTTCCAACGTTCAGTCCACGCGCATGGACCAATTCCGTGCCAAGGTCGAAGCTAAGTGCGGACCTGGCATAGCTCAAGACTATCACTCACTCTGGAAATGGTCCTGCGCCCACCCGGATGAGTTCTGGGCTCAAGTTTGGGACGAAGTCGGCATCATCGCCAGCAAAAAGTACGATCAGGTCAGTCCCACCCCCCTTGATCACGCCTCGAGGTTAGAAAGACCCCCGCTCTTACACTTCAGATTTTGGCAAAGAGCAGGTCCTCTCACCCAATGCTCCCATCTACCCACCGCCACGCTGGTTCGACGGAGCTCGGCTCAACATGGCTGAGAATCTGCTAGAGCGGCATCGTAATTCGACCGGTGTTGCACTTATCGAATGCGCAGAAGCCGCACCAGGTTCCCAGCCTTCGTTCGTCACTCTCCAAACGCTGACCTTCCCGGAGCTTCACAGTCGTGTCGCAAAGGCTGCTCGGGCATTACGAAAGCGCGGTGTCACGAAGGACGACTGCGTGGCGGTATACGGTGCCAACTGTGTCATGACCACAGTTGCGTTCCTCGCGGCCAGCTCGATTGGTGCTGTCTTTGTCTCGGCTGCGGCTGACTTCGCAGAGGCCGGCACGCTCGAGCGGCTACGCACCGTTCGACCCAAGGTTCTTTTTGGTGTCAATGCGGTCAAGTACAACGGCAAGGTATTGGACCATGTGTCAAAAGTCCAAGGCGTCGTTGACGGTCTCGAGTCGGGTCGTTCCAGTGACGAGCAACCGCTCGAACTGACCGTCATTGCGGATCTCGTTCCAGAGCATTCCACGAGTGCCGAGAAGGCTTGCTCAGCTCGAGCCGGCTGGACCTCGTTCGAAGACTTTCTGAAGGAGGGTGAAGGGAGCGATGAGATTGAGTATGAGCAACTCGACTTTAACCATCCTATCTGGATCCTGTTCTCGAGCGGGACTACTGGAGCTCCTAAAGCCATCACCCATCGTCTAGGTGGAATGTTGATTCAGCTCGCCAAGGAACATCTCATCCACGGCGGTCTTTCGCCGAAGGACGTCTTCTTTCGTGAGTGTACCTCTAACGCCAGGCAGCAGGGCTTAGCTGACACGTGTCTCCTTCAAATCTCTTCATTCTCACAGAGTATACTACTGTACGTCTCAGAGCTTTGTGAACAATTTCCTTCAGCGAGGAAACTGACAATGTCTGTCCACACTGTAGCCCGGCTGGATGATGATGAACTTCGGTGAGTGTCCTATTGAAATTCTAAAGCCTCCTCACCACTCGTCTCTAACTTCATTACTTTCGAACTCGTCCCTCAGCATGGGGTGCTCTCATCGCTGGATGCCCTCTCATCCTGTATGATGGATCTCCACTCAAACCGGCTTCCGTGCTGTGGGAGATGGCGTCCGAACATGGCGTCACTGTCTTTGGAACAAGCGCGTCGTACCTATCAGCGCTCAACAAGAGTGGTTATCGGCCTAAAGACCAATTCAAGGATCTGAAAGTCCGACAGGTGAGCAGCAGATTCTGGTGTATGACTCAAGAACCTTTTCGCTGACGGTGAAACCACACACATCTTCAGATTCTGTCAACCGGGTCGCCACTGCGCGCCGATCTCTATCCATGGATTCTGGACGTGATCGGATCTGACATTCTCATCGGATCAATTACAGGAGGTGAGGATTATCCCTTCTGGTTAAGGCTTTAAATTTGCTTATTCATTGAGAATTTTTTCAACATCTTACAGGCACAGACATCTGTTCACTCTTCGCGGGACACAACGAGGCGTTGCCTGTTCGAGCTGGGGAGCTTCAGGCGAGGAATCTGGGTATGGACGTCGATGTATTTGACGACGATGGAAAGAGCGTTGGATTAGGGCAGGAGGGTGATCTTGTGTAAGTGGACGATGGACGAAGAGGCTGGAGCTCGCAGCAAGATTTGAAAAGAGTTCAAGGACTCAACTGACTGGGATTTTGCCTTTCACCAGATGCAAGACGCCGTTCCCTGCGCAACCTCTCGGATTTTGGCGACAGCCGGAGTCAAAGTACAAGGACTCGTATTACTCCCAATTCCCGGGTGTCTGGTTCCACGGCGACTTCTGCATGTTGTCAGAGGATCAGGGACTCGTCATGCTGGGCCGAAGTGATGGCATCTTGAACCCAGGCAAGTACTTTCATTACTAGAGTCTCTTACCATCGATTCAAATCACATATGACTGACCGCTTTGCCATTCTGCAGGTGGTATCCGTTTCGGTAGCTCGGAGATCTATGAAACGCTTGAGAACGCCTCGAACAACCCCTCCCTTTCCTTCCTCAACTCCATCGAAGATTCGCTGGTGGTCGCCTTGAAGACTGCCAAAGGCGATGATGAAGTTGTCGTCCTCTTCATCGTGCTCCGTAGCGATGCGGAGGCAGCTGACTTTGAAGCGTTGGCCACCAAAGTGAAGACGCTGATTAGAGCGAGACGAAGTGCTAGGCATGTGCCTGCGTTCGTGTATAAGGTTTCGGGTGTGCCCAAGACCTTGAACGGGAAGCGCGTCGAGGTGCCCGTCAAGAAGCGTGAGTTAGCAGATTTGTTTTGCGCTACGTTTCTTCTCTAACTATTACGTTCTTCTTCAACGCTTCCACGATTGTGAAACACAGTCATCAACGGCGCAGCTCTGGAAAGCATCAATCAAGCGACCTTACTCAATCCCGAAGTCCTGCTGGAATATGTTGAAGCAGGCACTGTCTTGAGGCAGAAGCTGGCGTCGCGATAGCCTTCCTTCTGTAAATTTCACCTCTTTCGAAGCCTGGATGCTATCTATCGGCCGGTCAGAAGAGACCTTGACTCATTCCTCCATGACTTTGGGCCGGAAGCCAACTGGAGTTCCTCGATCGCACGCTGAATGAATATGGTGAGGAGCTTAAGTATTTAAGTCCACGCCGCAATTTGTGGCCGCGCAAGTACGTAAGCAAGTGCGCAAATTACCGCAACAAACAAACCAAGGTTTGGAACATCGAGGAATCTGAAACACATCGCAATTGGTCTCTAGACTCTACTAGAGGTCAGAGGGTCTTGCTGGATTTGCTTGTTGACACTCGAATGAATGAGGAGGAGGCCGATGAACGTTGGTCCTCGCCCTCGCGGGCCTTCCAGGGATCAGCCATCAGCTGCGCGAGATCCATCTCGGTCTGGACGGCGCTATGGACGGTGTGCGAAATTGTATCTCGGCGGGCGTCGCCTGTGTGCCCAGTCCCTTGGATGGGTCAGCTGATAGAGCTTTCCGTACAGGTACGCAGTCCCTACCCCCAGCGGGATGCCAAAGAGCGCGAGGGCTACTGAAGAATAGGGAAGCAGCTGAGATTAGTGGACAGTATTGGATCACCTAAAGCGCTGCGCCTACATGTAGCTTACCTGCTGGTCGATTAAATCGAGGCTGGATCTGCTCCTCGACGCTATTGCTATGTGCTCCCGCCGAGGCGGGGAAGGAAACATCAGAACGCTGCCAAATCGAGAAGGAGCACATCAGCAATTGCGCCGCATATGACCTTGGGTCTTGAAATACGTACTGCAAAGATCAAATGTTTTTCGGCGTTGGCGGCTTGCGACGCCCCGACCAGAAGAAGGTAGAGAAGATATGCTAGCTTCATGTTGCAGTATAGTTGCGATGCGATCCAGTCGCAGAAGTCGTCAGCTGTGAATGAAGAGGAATGTCAAAAGGAAATGAAGAGCAGCAGCTTCGAGGCGTAGAACGACATCTTATGTATCGTATGTTCACATCGAGCAGCAACTTTTCCGGCTTTATGTATTGCCTCAACTTTCATGCTCATGCATCATGCATAGAATTCCGGCACGGACTGCTCGGAAGTTCCAACGAAGCGCACATCGGTCATCGGTCGATTCATTCACGGCTCATCCATTTGCCAGTGGCCGTTCACAGGTTTCCCACGCCTCACATCTCATAGCCGAAAGAGTTGGCACGTTCTCGATAGTAAGTACCACGTAAAGGTTCTTCCTAGAACAGCAAACCGATCTTCAGGCCTTTGGCAGTCATTCTTGATTCTATCTGGAATGCTTTATCTAGATCGTGCCTCCGTTCATCACAGCTACTCGACATCTTCCCTGAGCAGCGGGCCTGCCCTCTTCACTAAAATAACCAACTGAACCACAAAACGCGATTCCTTCCTGCAGCATGCGATCACCACGATTCCTCTTCCTCGTCCACGCCCTCTTATTTGCCTGTGGAAGGTTTGCGACTGGGAATCCTCAATACGTGAGTGCGCAATGGCGAACCAAGCGAGCTCTGTCGCTGACGATTGTTTTGGATATACGTGCAGGTACCCAGAACCGCTTCTTTCGACCCATCCGAATCCATTTGCTCAGCTTCAGACTCGTGCCGTAGCGATCTCCAGGCTCGCTGGCCACCTTTTCACAACACTGAAACTTTCATGAAATACATGGGTTACAAGGCTGCCCTTCTCGCCGCAGCTGGCCTTCTCATTGGACTTCCACTCATGGCACACCCTGGTGAAGTCCCAGGTCACAAGGACAAAGACCAGGACAAAGACAACAAAGACGACGGCCAGCATAAGCCATGCAGTCGCTTCGATATCCATGGTCACTCTGACTGCGATGGTCTGGTACAAGCTCGTTGGGACCCTACCGAAACCGCTGAATCACTGCTGAAGACCGGCACATACCGAGTCCTCCTAGTGGGCGCTGCTGGCCTTCTGATCGGGCTTCCCCTTATACCGCCTCCTAGCTCGAGTTCATCTCACCGCCGCAACATCACGCCCGACCTCTCCTCTCGGTGGCACCCTTACGACGAGCTTCCCAATCTTCTCTCAAAAGGTGGCCGCAAGCTCGGCCTGCTTCTGGCCGCCACTGTGATAGTTGGCGCTCCGTTGATGGACTATGAGTCGTATTTGGTAGATCAGGAGCGACATAAAAAATTGCATACCGAACATCTGTAAGAAATCTCATCCTTGAAAAGACTATCAGTAATATGTTGGCGCGGACGAGGGTCCTTATCTATTGAAAGCTGGAGGCGTATGAACGAAATGAGTTTGTATGAAGTTCTCGCACTGAGTTCGACGTTCGACTCCCACCTTCTATGGGCGTGTCACGCAACAGTGAAGGGTATGTACGAAATCTTGCGAGTACGTATCATCGCTCGAGAGCCGAAAGAACCCATGCAGATACATTCAGTTCCCCTGAGAACGCAAGGATCTCTGGCCTCAGGATTACGGGATGCGATACTGACTCCTTTCCCTTGTCTCACTGCCGCTCACTGACCCACTCACCTGTCCATATTGACTTACAGCCCACTTTCTCTACAATCGTTATCTAGGTCAGATAGGTTTGCAGTCGTTGCCGCTATCATAGCCATTTCCAAGCTTCTGGTCTTGTGCGGGAGCAAGATCCGACCCTCATCGGACACAGCCCATCTCCCTTTGTGATGCTGTGCGCCTACCAGGCTGCGACAAAAGCCGATCTCTGTCACCCTCCCCACTACAGCAGTTGTTCTCAAACAAAGCGAGCACAACATGGTATGCATCACGCCTCACTCTATCAGCGATCATTCACAACACAAAGGGAACATCTCTAGCCTACCAATGGTCTTTGGTATCTACATAAAGCGCAACGATTCCCTTTGCACTCCCATTGAGGCTTCTACCATCACCTCCTCCCTCTTGACCTATCCCTAAACTCAGGTGCGTATCACTGAAGATATATGTCTGAAGTTCGACTAGATCAATTGATAAATCTCCCGTGCTTTCTACAGTATGACCGCAGTCCTTCAGTACTACTCGCCCGAGCTCTTTCAGAGCCTTCCCTCGGTCGGCCAAGCTGCTGCTGGTTTCAAGGAGCTCGGTGGTCTCAGCAAAATTGAGGCTGCACTCGCCGCGATGGCCAGAAAGCATCCCTCGGCACAAAACTTCGGCGTCCAACTTCTCCACCGGCACTCTGACCTGGACGAAGACGAGATCATGCTGGCCTATGGCTCAACTACCATCCCCGTCAAAAAGTCCGAGATATCGGAAGCCAGCAAGGGAAATCTCTGTACTACCATCTGGGGCATTCGCCCCGACGGTAATAAGCTACTTCCTCTGGAGTTCGCCTTCGTTGAGAATACGGACGACAAGCTTCCGGATCTCGACCAGGAGTTGGCCATGGACTTCATCCGTGTCCTCAAGCAGCTCGGCCTCGAGAACGTTCTCGGGCTCGCCCTCGTCAAACCTGGTCAAGAACTGGGACTGGAGACGACGCATGGTCGTGCAAACATCGTTTTGCCAGCCAATCTCATCGTCACGTCGGCCAATTCCATCGACGTGCTTTGGCCCCTCTCAGCTCTGGGTGGGGACAGTCCGACCTTGAACAAATGCGTCCAGACGTGTTGGAAGAACATTAAGGGCGGTCACAGTGAGATTCACAAAAGGCGTGAGTACATCTTCGCTGCACGGACATGGTCTCATTCTCTGAGCCATTGCTTTTCAAATTTCAGAATCATGAGTGTCATAGGTTTTTGGAGCATAAAGCTTTCGCAACTACTGCTGCGTATCATTTACGCGCTCATTTACACGCAGAATGTAGGAGTTTCGTGCGCTGTTCCATCTCTAATTGTCTTGCACAAAAATGTAGCACCGCCCTACTCGCCTATTCTGCAAATACATGGGTTATGTGACAGTGCCCACCAAGGGAGTACCAAGGCTGCGAACCCTGATACCACTAGCAAGATCAGACAACATCATTAATGGAGTGGCAATCTGAGCTCGGGATGATGGGCTCCGAGCTTGGATTCCGAGACCTGCTGTTGTACAAACACTTCAACTACAGCCCACTTCGTCTGATCCTTTCTTCGTCGGACTGCAATCTTCCTAAAACCAAACAGTGCGGATAGTCCTTGCAGCCAGAACACGCTGCAACGTCCATAGAACCGTGACCGTCAACGTCTGACGTTTCTAAGCAAAGACTTTAGAGACACGTACCTGTAGAAGACTCGTATGCTTGATGGGCCCCAGATGCATGAATTAAGAGACGTGATACCCGCATCCTGTATCCGGGGGTTCAGCAGCGCGCCATACGCAATGTCAGGGGAACATCAGCAGAGCGATGCAAGCCTGTCGGCAGAGGGAAATGGAACACAGAAGAACGTTTCGAGCGGGGACCAAACACAAAGGGTATTTGAGAAGCACCTGTCACTGTGCTTTAGCTTTATGTACGTCCTTTACTGATTGAGCTGCAAGAACCGATCAGAAGTGATCTTCCCGGAGCTTCTTTCTTCAAGTCGACGCATTAAGAATTACAGGAGCGAGGAGCAAGAAGGCATGGGTTCAATTTACTGGGATCTTCTGGGTTTCAACGATATCGCGGCTGACAGGTTTTGATGCTCGCCAGAAGTAGCCGCCAAGAAAACCAAGTGCCCCCCCGAAGGCAGCGCTGCAAGCAAGGATCCCTCCTTTGATCGCTGGCTCGGTCATTTGCGCCCATTCGATGCGAGCGCGGGAGTGCGGGGCTTGCTGCTGCCGAACGCTGTAGTGGTGTTGGCTTCCGGTCTATAGGAACAACTTCAGCTTCGAATGCTCCACCAATCAGGCACATCGTTCGGCGTACTTACTTTCGGAATGCTAGGCAATGGCTGCGCTGCAGAGGCGACGATGAGCCCTGCAAAGGCACAGAGAAAGAAGAAGGGAGTTCGCATGAGGGGTTTTGAATGAAAGTTGTGGAGTTCTGACGGGGAGCTGTCGAACAAGGGAGCGCTTCCGGAGCGAGAGAGCTTGCAGAGGGTCTAAATAACGACGGAAGGCAGGAAAAGCTAGGCACATCTGTTTTATACCAACATCCGAGCAGCGTACATAACGTTCAAGCCGAGGCTGTTGCATCTTGACAGCCGACAAGTGAAATGGGACAAATTCGCCGAAGCGGCATGAAGCATGAAGCATGAATGTTTAGCCAGAAATATTCCGAACAGCTTTGCCCCGAATTACTCTCCCCGAATCAATACTTATGTATATACGCCTAGGGAACGTTCTGTTCATGGTCAAGTACATGAACTTAATGTCTCGTCGATTCAGCAACGTCACACAGAACATCGCTTACGTGGCCGGAAGTGAGCGAATCACTTGCGAATAGATCTTGCAAAACGTAGCGAAATAGATCTCGCTTGGTTCGGGCCCGACTTTCCCGGAGGTGCGAAATTGCGATTCCAGCACAGAACTCTTCTCCCTTATAGAACGCGGGAGACCCAACCTACGAGATGGTCTGGTCCGCTACCGGCGCACAGTCAAAAGGGTGCCAGCGGCCAGCCTACTATGTAGATCTCCAGTCCACCAAGAAAACTTCTCTTTGCAGGCTGGTCCCGCACTCCCAATCCGAAGTATCTTCCCTTCTTTTCAAGCACAAACGATTGCCTCCCCTGGATCAAGCCAAACGTCAAGATGCTGTCCCATTTGAACTTCCTGGCGCTTTCGTTCTACTTTCTTGCCTTGATGGCAACAGTCGGAGCTATACAAGTCACGCCAAAGGTCTGTGGGGTCTTCGCATCGCTACCAGGCGATCCTGATCACTGACGAACGTCTCTTTACTCATAACAGACACTGCCTCGACGTGGAGGTAACGTTGTGATCCTCGCTCCTTTATCGCGCGCGCCGGGCTCGGTCATCAGTCTAGCATTCCCCGAATATCGTCGAGCTCTGACAAAGCGAATGGACGGCATCACATGGGCCGAGGTATTGGGATCCACGTTCCTGGGCGGGGTGGGAGGCTTCTTTGGAGGGTCGTGGTTTGGCTACAAGCACCCTTTCCATGATACACCGCATCAACGTCGCACCCAGTAGGAGTTCTTGCGGCCTTGTGGACGGAAAGTAGAGCGAGACGTCGCATACTTAACAAAGAAGCAGATTCAGTACCAAGTATCGAAGTTCCCCTTATTGTGCTCAATCCTTTCAATCGACTTCCTGTCTGTCCGTCTTGACATCTCTGCTTCGACCTGTTTCTCCATCTGTGAGATGTTGATGGAGTACTACTGGCTTACATAGGTAGCCACGTAACCAGCGCCTCAGTAAAGAAATAGCACAACAAACAGAAGAAACTGACGCTACAAACGATCGTCGCCGTGAAAGTCAAAGTCAGCTGCCTTCAGATCTAATCATACTTCCCCCTGGACGCGCCAGTCCAGAAGCACAAGCAAAGCATCGTAGCTTCTCCCAGCCTCTTCAAAACGTGGTCATTATCCCAAAGGAATCAGGAAGATGACTTAATCCGAGGACCGATCCGGTTCTCCTCTCAGCACGTTCAAGCTCGCCGCTGTATACTCCAGAATGCGTGGCTGCTTTCCGATGACTTTGTCTGAGTCGCCGATCCGGTCGAAGATCTCGCACTTCATCCGAGTCCAGCCCGTTCAGTGAGCACAGGCAAAAGAGGTTCAGAATCAGAAAATGCGTTTGATTCAGGTCATCCTATCCAGCACCTCCCTAACGCACAACCAGACCCTTTCTGGCCTTAAGGCGATTAGCTGCTCAGCACTAACACTAACATCCATTGATCTGGTTTACCCTCGCGCGACCCGAAGGGTCGGTTGCAGTCTCAACGCTCAACGCTCAACTTCCAATCCCTCAACGCACTGCAAATTCGCACAGGTTGGGTCAGCACATGACAATGAATTTGTAACGTTCTGAGAACTCACCTGGATGGTGCTGGCTCTTTCGGTGATCACCGTACTCATCTTTGAGACAGATCTGGAGGCATCGTCGGTGTGGTCCAACCGTTCGCTCGAGAGACCAAAGCACTTCGATCGACTTCGGATACTCTGAAAAGAGAGCAGCAGGCATGACGATGTTAGCCCGGCCGTGTGTCGATTCCAGCGCAATGCCTCGCGCGTCGTCAACGACTGCAAGCCCAAGGATGCGATCCAAGTTGGACTCGAGCAGGACTTGGGCAATGTCTGTCGCCAAAGCTAGGTCGAGCTCTGGAGCCTGCTGGTTGTCCTCGACATGGGCAAACTCCAACGGGACGAATGCAGCGGTACCGGGATTAATTCCCCAGATAGTCGGTCGGATCTTGGACAGACTGGTCTTGGAGAGTTCGGCCACCTTCACTGGGATCGTTGTTTCGCCGTATGCTAGCATGATTTCGTCCGCGTCAAGATCGCTATGGCGGTGCAGCAGCTGAACGCCGAATTTCGGGGACAGGAAATGGTGTTTCTTCGCAACGGCAGCGAGCGCAGCCTCGATCTGGCTCAATCCTCCCCGACCCTCAAGGCGAAGTTCGGCATCTTCGACAGAGGGGAGCTGTGCGAAGAGAGTTGGCAAATAGCCCTCGAAAGCGAGCCCTGGCATGAAGTCTTTCAAGGGTCAGGAGCACGAAGTTGCCAATTCATATCAGTATGCGAGGTTCTGCAGACAGCGAGAAAGTTCGGATCAGGTCACATACCTTATCGATTTGAGTAAAGCTGAAGCCGCCACGGCAGCAAGGGATGAGGACAGCTGTAAAGGACGGATGTAAAAAGCTAGGCGCTGAGTTGTGAAGGGAAAGGGGAATTTCCAGACCGAGTGCCTTCTTTTTATAGATCGTACGCTGCGGTACATCAGAAGCTCATCAGTCGCTACTACAGGTCTTCTCCAGTCTTGGAAGCGAGGTACGTCTTCAACAAAGGGAGCGCTCATTACCCTTTGTCTTGTCAATTCAGGTATCGAAACTCTCTTGGCCTTCAGTCGTTGATATGCCTTCGATGGAGACCAAGGGTTACTGACGCCCCCTTGAGCTTTAGATATCACATCTGACTCTATTCATGTCTGGCAAGCGGTAGTTTCTTTGATCTCCTCTCCGTCTGCATCGCTGTATCCTGATGGTAGCTATGGTAGCCGTACGACGCGTTCAGAACGCTGATAAGGATGCATGGCGTGGTTCAAGTTACTGGGAATGATCTCGAAGGGTTTTCTTTCAATCTCCTTTGCTTTGTCCGCGTGGAAGAATTATCGGTAGCGCTCAACGGACTGCAGTGCAAGGGGTAACTACAATCAGCTGTCATCTGCAACGTGGTAAGTTCTTCTCGGACTCACGTTTCTTGTGCGTCCTCTGATGCATCCCGTATTCATTGGAGAGACAGGACCGAAGACAGTTCCGACCCGCTTGGACAGGTTGACCAAGTGTCGGAAGATACCAGAGTACCTCGAACGCTTTCGGATGCTGAGCGAAGAGGTTGCCTGGCATGACGACGTTTGCGCGTCCGTGAGTGATCTCTACTCCGTGAGAGCGAGGATTCTCGACCAGCGCAAGGCCGAGGACCTGCTCGAGTCCAAGGGCACGGAGCACACGGGCGATGTTCTCTGCCAGTTCCGCGTCCAGGCCCGGCAATTCCCTATCGTCCTCGACGAAGGCAAATTCCAGCGGAACAAACTCAGAACTACCGGAACGAAGTCCCCAAGACGTTGCGTAGACCTTGCCACGGCTGACAGCCGATAGCTTGGCATGCTTGACCGGGATCGTAGCGTCTCCGTATGCGAGCATGATTTCGTCCTCATCAAGGTCGCAGTGACGATGCAATAGTTGAATCCCGATGTGCTGCGAGGCAGGGTGCTCCTGTGCCACCCTAGCGAGGGAAGCAGCGACTTTGCCCAGTCCGCCAAGCTCGTTGAAGCGTGCTTCGGCCATCTCTACGGAAGGTAGACTGTCGAAGTGCGCAGGCGAATACTGGTGGAACGAACCTGATGCCATCTGAAGAACCAAATCAAGAGGAAAGATTTCTCAGTACTTAAGCTCGTACAATCCCAGTCGAAGTGAGCGGCCGACTCACCTTCTATCGTGCAGTCAACGCCAGCAATATGGAGAGTCCGAGAGTGAGGATCGCAAGAGACTCCAGAGTTCTTTGGGAGGGCATTCTTATAGGCTTGTGGACCGTCTTCGATGCTCTGTAAAAGGTACAAGAGAAACAAGTGTCAGATTCCAATCATAATTTACCAGCACTGCAAGGTGCCTACGCACGTGTACCGCGCTATGTATCAGGAGAGGGATGCGGAGAGAATTGACCTTGGCCAGTAGGTCCATCAGAGCCTCATCATAAACGCTTCCCTTTCTTCTGTGCTCCTCGCATAGGAGAGAGGGGACTAGAGATTTTCCCTTTGTCGAGTCATTTCCCTTCGCAGTGGAAGCCCGACAACTCAGCCGTCGACCTTTGTGCCATGCTTTTGTGCCACGAAATGTTTTGGGATCGAGGTTCGGGCGTTCGGGGGCCGACGGGATCTGAAGATAAATTAGCAAGCCCCAAGCTTCAACTCGACTCAGAGAGCTCCTGGGATGACTGGTGATTGTGCTCTAGTCATGTGATCTCAGCTGCATGAAGTTGAAACGGCAATAAGAGCTCCTTATTACATCTACCACACTCACACACTATCGTTTCAAGAATGAGATGGTCGAATACTCGAATATAAGGTGACGCTGAGAATCTGCCGGTATGGTCGTCGTAGCGTATAGCGTGCACTGTGACCAGAAAGAGAACCGTCGTTCAAGTGTGGACCATCCCCTTACCGTAACATGCGACATCGACAAGCGCTCACCCTGAATATGACCCGATTACCCAGATGACGATTATATTTAGTTCGTACTACAACACGGATGAAGCACGATCGCCTCGCCAAAGGTCAGGAGATACCACAGCACCTCGAACAGATCCTCCGTATTCATGACTGAGTCGAGATGTGCCGCGGTGTTGGCCCAGCCATGCGTAGATTCCAAGGCCACCCCATCTCCGGCTGTGTCGATGTCGAGATCAAGAATTCGATTAATCTTGAGGCTGCGAAGATCGCACTGTCGTTTTGGATAAAGCAAACTCCAGAGGGACGAAGCTGACGCCTGCAGCATCAAGACCACAAATCATTAGAACGATCTTGGAGTGGCTGTCCGCGAAAATATCGGACCTGCTAATCGGATGCGTGGTGGCGTCGTGAGCCAGCATGACCTCTTCGTCGTCCAGATCAGAGTGCCAACGAAGCAGTTGAAAACCGAACTTGGTCGATGTAGGGTGCTTCCTAACCACTGAGGCTAACTTAGTTGAATCTCGGAAACGTCGCCATGCTTCTCCAGCTCAGCGGCAGCTGCCTCTACCTGAGAGATGCTATGAATTAGCTGGGCAGAATAGTGCTCGAAGACAGTTTCCATGCTGGCACCAGGGAAAGGTCAGAGGTCAATGGATTGCGCTGGAAGAGATCCCACTTTCTCGCACTCACTCCTGCCTGGAGACGTAAGGGTGGTGACTTCAGTTGTGGGCTTGTGAGAAAGACAGAGATTTCGGAAGGAGCGGTGGTACCGCCCTTATCGACTTTGTCCTTATGTGCAAAATCGCGCTACGACTGAAAGAAACCAGACATCAGGTATTAGTCAGTCTTGGGGGAGCCAAGTGTTTACGAAGGGTGAGCCGGTCGAATGGTGTATGGGCTAAGGGGCACTCTCCAAAGAGGCCGGCATCTCCTCCGACTCCTGCGGCATGGGCGACATTTCCCCAGAGTGGTTCTTTCGCATCGCCGAAAACAGATAAGCAACGACTCGATGTGAGAGGCGTAGATTGGTCAATCTCTGATGATGGCCGATCTGTGGAAAACAGAGTGCGTGATGTCCAAGTTTCAGTGATACCGGACCGTGGGAAAAACCTGAAATGTGAAATGGTCGACGTTTCAAACATCGAACGGGCAATCGAAGAAAGAAACGGCAAGAGAATCGGGCAAAATTGGAGAGTTTTTCAAACGGCTTTGAGAAAATGGCGACTGAACGGCCAATGTTCTTCATATAGTCATTTGAATTCGTAAGGGTAGATCGTGGCTATGTGCTTGTGGGCGATGCCTTTGGAAAAAGAGTATCGGTGTCGGACAACTAGAAGCAGAGAAATGATATCTGCACGCAAAGACGTATCTACAGCTAGTTAATCGATCCGAGGGTGGCCAAGAAGGTCAAGGGACAGTAAGGAGCTTTCTGCGGCCGAAAGCGGCAAGCTCGGGGTATCTCGATGGAACCAATCCGCAATGGACGGATAAAATTTGTCGGGAACAGTCGTTAAAAGGGGAAAGGACGTTCGATAAGAAGTGGGGCCTGATGGACGCGACCCATCAGGCCTCCTTGGCCTTGAGCTTCGCCTCCAGCTCGGTAATTTCCTGCTTGAGCGCGTTAACTTCCTCCATGTCATCCGCCATAAACTTGAGCTCCATCTTGGCGTTCGACAGCTCCTTGCCAATCTTGCCATTCTCCTCGTTGGCTCGATTGAGCTCGCGAGTGAGCTCGGAAAGCTTTTGGCTGTGTGAATTCGTGAGCGAGGCGAGCTTCTCATTGTGAGCTTGGTGAAGCTGTAAATTATGAAGAACGGTAGCGTCAGCACATCATTGAAGTCTGCTTCCCTCGACGTTGTGATTTTTCTCACCTTTTCGAGATCAGACTGAGCCGGTTCAGAAGTTGGGCAGCACGGAAGGCGTCAGCTGTGCGTTCGGAGTAATATCATCGCATGAGAATGAGAGAGGCTTGGCTTGGGACTCACAATATCCACTTGGCCATGAGTCCCGTTCGACGCGACTGGCTTGCCGTTCGTGCTCTTCGAAGCGGCCTCGCGCGCAATGTCCAACTCCTTCTCAGCGTTCATCAACCGATCTTGCAGGTCCTGAATATTGATAAGCGCAGTGGTGAAAGAACGGGTCAGCCGCCAAGTCCATGCACGATTCCGGACGCGCGCGCATCACTTGTAGCCAGGGTATACACACCATCATCTTGTTAGCATTCTCCACATGCTTGTCCGAATGCTTCGACATTTCCTGCACGTGCCGCTCCTCCACATCAGCTTTCTCCTTAACAAAGCGCTCCGCCTGCGATCGAAGCTCCTGCGAATGCTTTCCATTCGTCAAATCAAGCTGCTCCGCAAAGGCACGTTGAGACTGATCGAAGGCCTGTCGAGCATCGTTCAGCTCGAGATTGAGACGGCTCATTTCGCCTTGCAGCCGGCTGAGCTCAGCAGCGTCGGCGCTGTTCGCGGCTGACGATTCCGCATGGCGATTCGACGCCTCGAGGGCCTCTTGCAGAATCTTGGTGTTCTCTTCAGCGGCCGCTTTAGCCTGATTAGCTTTAATCAACGCCTCCTTTGTCTTGTTCAGATCGGTCTGTGCAGCCGAGTGGTCCAGCTTGACCTTGTTCAACTCCGACGCGAGCTCCTCCGTTGCATTCGACAAGGCCTTGGTGTGCGACTGCTTGAGACGGTCCAACTCGGACTCATGCGCAGCTTTGAGCTGAGCAATCGTATCGGTCGACTGAGAGCGGAGCTTTTGCAGATCGCCGCCGTGGGAGTCCCCAGCCTCAGCACGAGCTTTCTCGAAGGCCTCGCGGAGTTGACGATCGAATTCGGCCTGAGCTTCGTCCAGCTTGGCATTGTACTTGCTTTCTTCTGCCTCGAGGTCCGCTTTGACCTTCTCCAATTGCTCACTAAGCGTCTTGAGCTCTGCATCATGAGCAGCCTGTGCTTCAGCACGCTGAGTCTCCGACTCAGAAGTATGCTTGGCAAGTGCCTCCTGATGAGCCGACTCCTTCTCGGCCAGAGCGCCATCGTGCGAAGTCGACAGAGCAGCCAGAGCAGAAGCATGTTCATCCAGCGTGCTTTGATGACGCGAAGACTGCTCGCTCGCTTCCGCCTTGAGCTTCTCGATCTGGTCCGCGTGCGACTTAACAGTAGCCTCATGCGACTCCTGATCCGCAGCCCGGGCACTCTCAGCTTCAGCTTCAGCTTTAGCAAGTCCGTCCGCATGACCCTGTTCGAGCTCTTTGACCTTACCCTCGTGCGAAGACTGCAACTCTCCCAGAGCCGTCTCATGCTCTTCGCGGAGCTTGCCCTCCGCCGCGGAAACAGCCGCAGCGAGAGCGTCGGCATGTTGAGCCTTCGCTTCCTCAAGTGCCTTTTCCAATTCGGCCGTCTGGGCACTCGAAGCGTCCGATTTAGCCCGAGCGAGAGCTTCCTCGAGTTGCTTCTCGTGCTCAGCGGCCGCGGTAGCTTGAGCCTCGGCTACAGCCTTAGCGAGCGCATCGGCATGTTCGGCTTCGAGAGATTCGACCTTTTCCTTGAGCTGGGCAATCTCAGAGGCGGAAGCGTCCGACTCGGCCGCGACTTCGGGGGCAGGAGCTTCGGTGGTCTCCTTTGCAGCGGCGGCCGCCTTCTCCAGCTCAGCAGCATGTTCGGTTTGCAGGGACTCCATTTTCTGCTTGAGCTCGGCGATTTCATCCTGAGCTTTTGCCAGCGCTTCGGCGTGTCCGGTCGCCGCAGGCTTAATTTCATCGTTCTCGGCGATGTCGGCGTCAGCGGTGGAGCCAGCGGCAGCAGAAGATTGTCCAGCGCTCGCAGCTTTAGCCTCGGCCTCTTCGAGCTGTTGAGCATGCTCACGCTTGAGCGTCTCAATTTCCTCCTTCAGCTGTGCGACTTGGTCCGAGTCCGATGCTGCCTCTCCCTCCTTCTTCTCCGCGCCTTCTTCATCAGCCTTGTCACCCTCCTCAGTAGAAGCATCAGGACTCTTCTCCTCCGCCTTTGAAATCTTAAGATCCCCAAGCTCCTTCTCGAGCTCAGCAATTCGTCGATTGGCAGCTTCCAGTCGCGCCGTAGCCGTAGCGGGCGTGGTAGCGGTGGAAGTGGTCGAGCGAGCCGAAGCGACGCTGGTGCGTCCACTTGCTGCTGCAGTCCCGGCGACGCCCGGTCTCGTGGGAGTAGGTCGGGTAGTTGTCGTAGAGGAAGTCGAGCTGGTGGAGCCGAGAGGTCGTCGGACGGCAGGGGAGCCGGCGGGTGTGGTGCGCGAGGCCAGTGGGCTGGCGGCAGCTGAAGGTCGCGCAGCAGCCGCACCAGTGGTAGTCGTCGTAGGCCTGACAGGAGTTCGGCGCACACCGCCAGCGACGGAAGAAGTGGACGCTGACGAAGGAATCCCAGCCGTGCGAGTCGCCGTAGGAGTGGAGGTTGCGCTTGTTGCGGGAGTCGTTCGTCGCGCGGCCGCCGATGCTGCTGTTCCTGCGACACCGGGACGAGCAGCAGGGGTCGTACCGGCAGTGCGGGCTGCACCTGCGCCAGTGATTGATGGGCGCGCGGTCGCAGTGGTACCAGGCGTGGGGCGAGCGACACCAGGCCGAACAGGGGTGGTTGACGCTCCAGGCTGTAGGTCACCGAAGAGAACTGGTCAGCGCATGAACGTCAGTATGAAAACGCAGGGAGTAGCTCACTCTGGCCGTTGCAGTGGTGGGCTTCCTGTCTTCGGCCATCTTGTGTATGCGTAGCTGAGAGTGAAGTGTGACAGATGCGAGGCAGATGGTGGTCGCTGTCAAGATTGATGGTCACCGACTTCTTCCTGCTGTCAGATTGATTCTTCTCTCTGCACAGACCCATCTCAGCCGCAGAGGACCCAAATCTCCAGACTGTCTCAAAGACACCAATTCAAAGCCTGTAGATGGCATGAATGCTTCCACTGCATAAGGTCCTCGTTCAACTTTCTTCTTCAATTAGATCGGGTTTGCGAATGGAAGAAAGCAGCTATGAGGAACTATAAAGGAGAGGTGGATGATGGAGAGAGAGGGGGGAGAGCGACAGGAGTCCTGAGGAAGGAGGCCCTATAGCGGGCAAGAAGACCCCGGCATGCGTGTGCTCTCCGCGACGAATGCTAGTCCTGGGCGGAAAAATCATGTTGCGCTTGGTTGTGGGCCCTGCTGTTGCTGTGCTTGTGCTCTGTGAGACGGAAACACGATGAAAATGGGAATATCAGTATCAATGCTTCTTCGAATGTCGACGAGCTATTACTCACGCTTGCGTCATCATTGTCTGCCAGGTAAAAGAGGGTTGGAGGGAGAAAGGAGAAGCTCGGTCAGTCAACATGCAGCAGAAAATGCACATACACCTGCGCAAAATGCCAAATGAGCAGGAAGGGACTACTCACTTGCCGTTGGTTTTCCGCTGTCCATCGCCCAATCAACGCTGCTGCACCCTCAATGACACCCATGAAGACACCTAGTTGGACCCCCAACCCAATCGCGCGTGCCGGTCCAGCTGGTAGAGGAAGGAAGGAGAGACAAATCGGTCAGCGCCTCAGAGGAGATGACACAGCAGCATCTGCAGTCAAGGAAGCGTGCAGAGGGAACAAGAGAAGGAGCTCACATCGCAATGCTAGTGTTGCACCGGTGCAGAAACCAGCGGAGATCGAGTTCCATGCGTCGTGTTTTTGACGGACACCGAGAATCATGCATTCATAGGAGGAGAAGAGAGCACCCCAGATACCGAAGTTACCAGCCATGACGGGTGTGCGCGCCTTGATAGCTGCTGCTGCGGACGGCATTCGGAAGCCCTGCGCAGAGGATCAATCGGAGCGTGGCCACCACGGCAGGAATACAGGGGTTAAGTGAGCTCATCTGTTTACAGAAGAGCGGAGCTGCATATAGGAACTCACCTTGGGAGCATTCCGTGCGCCGGATACACCGTGTACGACGGAGCCAAGTACTGCGCCGACGGCAAAGGCACCTCCAGAGTCTGTGAGGATGACCCATGGACATGGATCCCGCGAGTAATCCCTTCCTGCAGGCATATTGTGTTGTTGATTTTTTTTTCTCCTGGAGCTATCGCTTCTCCTCCTATCTCTTCTTGTTCTGACCGCTTGGGATCGGGCGCTGATGGGCGGATCGGTGCTTCTGCTGAGATCGCTGCTGGGAACTCCCTTCCTCTTCTTTGCTGTGTTGTCGATGGATGAGGCGATGATGAGGGTCGCGCAAGCTCAGACGAGACTGACAAGGCAAAAGTTTTGGAAGCGGCGAACGAACTTTCGGACCGGTCCACCCGAAACTCGGCCAAATGCGGAATGCTTGCCACGCGACTGTGATCGTCGACACAGTGTTGCGAATTTGAGCTCTGATTTTCCCTGGCTTTTTCTCCTGAAAATCCACCACCACTTTTTCCATTCTTCCCTCTTTTAAGCTTGCCGCTGCAAGTCTGTGATCTGCGACCTGCCTCGCTGCATGGAGGGAGGGCCTGCGGTTCGCGCGCGGGTCGACTGCTTCGAGGTGAATCCGATCAAAAATGGGCACGATGGACCGAAGCACGGCCAGCATCGCTTGGACAGACCTCGACGAGGTACGCCGAGTCAGTACACAGACCAACGAATAGGGCTCGCTGGTGGGGTCGCGGGGACGCGGGACGTGGGGCGTGGGGACTGGGGAGTGCGGGACGTTCGCCGGATGGGCGTGGACCCTGCGACACTGTACTGGGAAGGGTGGGAACTGGGGAGGCCCGAGCTCGACACCTTCGACAGGCCACAGACAGCAAGGCCCTGGGAGGCAGGCGGCAGGGACGACATGCTTTGCTGGGGCGATGGGCCGACGACGCGACGAAGGGCGGGCGGGGACGGCGTGGGGTTCGTTTCGCCGCTGGAGATCCGATAACTGAAGCCTGAAGCCTCTCAATTTCTTGCGGCTCTCCCCCACTTCAGGCTTCAGGCTTCAGGCTTCAGGCGGCAGGGCTTTGGACCCCGCACTCTCGAAGTATAATAGCCGCTGCCGCTGCCACTGCCGCCGTACCCGCACCCGCAGCCGCAGCATGTCTCATAAGCTTCTTCTCATTTTTTGCTGTTTTTCTCAGCATGATCTTGCTCTTGAAACTAACGAGGTGTCGCTATGCCGCTAACTCGCTAGACCATGGGCTAAATTCTTCACTCCCCTGGACCCGCATCTTTCCAATCTGGCCCCTGAACAGGACCTTTCTGAGAGGAGAAGCAAAGGACAGCGGCGCCGAGAGGGAGTAGACTTTGACCACGACCACCACCCCCTTCCCTCTCTCGCGCCGCTCCTCTTCTGCCTCCTCCTTCCTTTAAGCCCCAACGTTCTACAGTCGACACCGAGCTCAGGCTTCAGCTGCAAGCAAGTCTTGTTCCTCCGCATAGATTTCCTACTGGAAAATCCACAGCGCACACGCCGAGCGACAATAATACCACGCATACCACGGGGACGAGAGGCACTAATCTCCTGCACCTAAAAGTCCCAAGCCCACACTAATCACTGCTCGCTGCTTAATCCAGCATCGTCGGCAAGCATACCACGCGGGGCGACTCACAAGCTATTTCGTGTTCCTGTAATATCTGCAAAGGTTCGTCTCGGTATGTACATAAAGAGAGCTTGCTTCTTCTCTCTCTTTGCTAATTCCCCCTCTTCCTCTCCACATTTTCAGTCCACACATACTTCCCCTTCCCTTCCTCCCTCAAAGTCAACCAACCATGCGCGACTTCACCAATGGCTTGTTCCACATCCCAACCAAAGAGGAGCGCAAGATCGCTAGGGCAGGCGCCCCCCTCAACCCTATCAAGCTCGCAGCCATGCTCACTCCGCTCCAGGGCGCCTTCTTCTTCTCCGGCTGGCTCGCATGGACAGTCGATGCCTGGGACTTCTTCGCTGTCTCCCTCTCCACTGTCCGTCTGACCGAATACTTCGGCTTCGGCGAGAACACTCACAAGGTCACCACCGCAATCACTCTCACTCTCCTCTTCCGGTCCCTCGGCGCTGTCGTCTTTGGTATCCTCTCCGATCGATATGGCCGCAAATGGCCACTAGTCATCAACCTTATCATCGTCGCCGCGCTCTCCCTCGGTACAGGTTATGTGAGGACATTTAACGAGTTCCTCGCTGTGCGCTCCCTCTTCGGTATCGGCATGGGCGGTATCTGGGGTATGGCAACAGCAACTGCTCTTGAGAACATGCCAACTCCCGCTCGTGGTCTCTTCTCCGGTATACTCCAGCAAGGTAAGCAGCTGTCGCGCGTGCTTCCATGCTCTGCAATTGTGTGGCTCATCTGCTGACCTCGGCGTTCATTCCTCTGCTTTTGCTTCGTCACGTCCTTCTTACTCAAGGTTACGCGGTTGGGTATCTTCTTGCCGCCTCCGTCAACATCAGCTACGTCAACCGTACCGGGAACTTCCGAATGCTCTTCTTCATCGGCGCCGGTACGTTCCTGTTCCTTCCCCTTAGTTCGCTTCCGCCTCTCTTCCTGGCACGCTGACACTCTACTTGCATCTTTCTAGGTGTCAGTCTCTTCGCCGCCGGTATTCGTATGCTTCTGCCCGAGTCCCCTCTCTTCCAGCGCACGGTCACCGAAAGGCGCGAAAATGGCGAGGCTGGCGGGAACAAGGCCAAGGCTTTCATGACCGAACTCAAGCAGATGCTCAGGACTAACTGGCGTCGATGCGTATATGGTGTCCTTCTCATGACTGGGTACGTGATTCAACATGGTTCGGGTTTGCTTCTATCTCTTTTTTCTGACAATTCTCTCCTCGTTATGGTTCATAGATTCAACTTCTTGTCTCATGCATCGCAAGACGCATACCCGACTATCATGCAAAAATCCAAGGGTCTCAGCTCCTACAAGTCAACGGAAGCGACCATCGTGGGCAACTGCGGCGCCATCTTCGGCGGTCTCATTGCAGGCTACATCTCTCAATACCTCGGCCGAAGACTCACCATCGTGATGTTCGTCGCCCTCGCAGGCCTCATGATACCCGCCTGGATCCTGCCCGACTCCTTCGGCGGCCTCGCTGCAGGCGCGTTCTTCCTTCAAGTGGGCGTACAGGGTGCATGGGGTGTCGTGCCCATCATGCTTTCTGAAATTTCACCCCCCGCCTTCCGAGCGACCTTCCCCGGTGTCGCATACCAACTCGGCAACATGGCTTCCTCCGCTTCGGCCCAGATTGAGACCACGGGTGGCGACAACCTGAGGCAGCCCAACCCCAAATTCGTGCCCGGTGGAAAGGAACCAGAGACGATTCCTGACCTCGCCAAAGTATCGGCCATCTTGCTCGGCGTCGTCGCGGTCTACTTGCTCGTCGTGGTCAGCTTTGGACCAGAGAACCGAGGCGCCGAATTCGAGAAGGCACCATTGGCTACGGATCCTGGAGCGGGTGCGGTTGATGGGAAGGACCTTGTTGGCCTCAGTGCAGGCGGTGCGCGTAATGGATCCGGGTACGACGGAGATCACATTTACGAGAAGGACCTCGAGAAGGGTGGTCTCGGTGCCGACTCGGCGCATCTCGGCACTTCGACACCTCCTTCAGACAAGGACAGCGAGGGGCATTCAACACATCTGAAGGCATAATGGCCTCTCAACTTCGCTTCTGGCGGTCTTTTCGGCACGCACATCTATACATTCACGAGGGGGGCATTGCCCCCTCTCATCCCGATGACGACTCTTACCCACTCCATACACTCCCTTCCGCGTTGCTATTTGCTCAGCTTCAAAACCTTCAACCTTCCTTTCACTTATCGCTCCTTTGGTACTTCTATTCGCACTTTCTTCCCGTGTACTTTTGCTTCTCTGATCAATTCCGATACCTGCAATTCTCTCTTCTCGCTCCTTTGCCACGGTTGCGTTGAAGGACTCACGTCGCGTTGAAGGACTACATACGTACATACATAGATGAGATGAGAAAGAGGGGGTGTATGGATCCAAGGCAACATCGCCCCTCGCCCGGCGGCGTGGCGGCGCCCCGCGCCCCCGCATGGACCTCTTTACCTCACTTTGCACCGGAGAATTCGATAACGCCATCAACGATTGGTATCAGGCTTCTTCGGTCGAAATGAGCGACGGGCACGGGGCAAGACGCCCTAATAACTGGTCTCAACATCGATCGTGGGTCTGGCCTTGGCCGCCCACGGTCTCACAAAATTAGTGCCCATTTCTCGCTGTACCCTTCACCGGAATCCTCAAAATGGCCTCTTTTCGCTCTCGATGAAAGTCACTCAGAACAGCTCGGATTTTCTTCAAACTCGATATTCGCCGAGATCCTAGGTGAATGAAGGCTTCTGCCAAGTTTGGGTATCTTCCATCCGATAGGAAACTGAGGTAGGGAGTGCTGTGCCAGTTTTATTTTCGTCGTTTGGCTGGCAGAAAGGCGATTTCCATACAGAACCCGACTCCTACCCTGCACCAGATTCTGAGTGGGAGAAAGAGTTCGTGCACTGCGTCAGTGTCTATGGCAAGGACTGGTCGATGCGTGGGAAGGCTGCTGCACTGGGCCAGTGTGCTTGGGAGCATAGCTTAATTTTGCTCCCAAAAATTGACTTTGAGCGAACCACGCTCTTTTTAAAGTCACTCAGCCAATGAGCTGCTCGTATTTGCCTATGCCTCAAATTCTGGTGAAGGGTACAGCCAAAAATGACCGCCTTTTTTGTGAGACCGCGTTCGCGCAAACGCTGTTTGCAGGCGAAGCGGTCTCTGTTGAGACTACCTAATAACTGATGAACGACTCACGGTAAATGTCCGCGGCCCGCTTTTCATATTTCATATGCGCCAGTGTCTGAAGTGGGCCGGAGAGTTGTCATTTCTGACAGGTGAGCCCCTCTTAGCGCTCCTTTGACGGTCTAGCCACCTCATCAAAGTGTCAGACTTGGAAAAGTTCACTGCTACTTGGGCGACGCAACCTCATTCTATCGATTCATAGCGCCAATGGTTTGCCTTTCTCAAAACTCAACGTACTGTAGTCATGGTGTCGGTCGTCGCCAATCGCCACCTCATCTTCTCCTTTTTCATCGTGGGCAGGGCTCGCGTAGGATCATTGCTCATATCTTCTTGACCATTCGCAGAACCTCAAGCCTCAAGAACCCTGCGGATAAGTTCTCCTCTTCTCACCCCCCTGCTCTTTCCTTCTTCATTTCTCTTTTCTCCTCCTCCTCCTCCTCCTCTTCTTTATCTCTGATTCACTTTAGATACACACTTCTCTTCGCCTTACTTCGAACCTTTGGCGGTATAGCCATGTCGGACCCTTCCCCAGCAAGGCACAAGATGCCCAACTTTATCCAAAGACTAATCACCATCCCGACCAAAGAAGAGCGCATACGCGCGCGGGCAGGTGCCCCCCTCAACCCCTTCAAGCTCGCGGCGATGCTCACCCCGCTCCAAGCCGCGTGGTGGCTTTCGGGCTTCTTCGCCTGGTCAGTCGATGCAGCCGATTTCTTTGCCGTTTCTCTGAACGTGGCTCGCCTGGCGACGTACTTTGGCTTCGGAAAGAACAACCACAAGGTCACGACGGCAATCACACTCACAGTCCTCCTCCGTCCCGTTGGTGGTATCATCTTTGGTCTGCTTTCGGATCGGTACGGACGCAAATGGCCTCTTATATTCAACTTGGTGCTCATCGCCGCCTTCTCTGTGGCCACGGCGAGAGTGCAAACGTTTCACCAGTTTCTTGCTGTGCGAGCGCTGTTCGGTATTGGGATGGGTGGTATCTGGGGCATGGCGACAGCGACGGCGATCGAAAACATGCCCCGTGCTCCTCGCGGTCTCTTCTCCGGAATGCTGCAGCAAGGTGAGTGTATCCTTCACAATAATCTGTGAACTTCTCATAGCTGACTTGCTGTCTTCTCCTCGTCTTCAGGATACCCGGTCGGGTACATCATCTCGGCTGTCATCAACATTGCCTGGGTGAACCACAGTGGCGACTGGAGGATCCTGTTTTACGTAGGAGCAGGGTTGAGTCTCCTTGCTGCTCTGTTCAGGCTCGTGCTCCCGGAGTCTGCGCTTTTCCTCCGAATCAAAGCGGAAAGGAAAGCCTATCCGTCAACAGCGACATGGGTCAAGACGTTTACCAGCGAGGTCAAGTGGCTCGCCAGGAGTTGCACGGTTCGAGTGATCTATGGCATTCTTATCGTCACGGGGTGAGAGCCTGACTTCCTAAACTCAGCTCTGTAATATCGAATAAGCTAACTGGAACACTTCTCATCTTCCAGCCTGTCTTTCATGGCGCACGCATCTCAAGATGCATACCCGTTGATACTTCAGAAGGCTAAAGGTCTATCTCCATACCAGGCCTCCGTCGCGACCATCATCGGCTCTTGCGGAGCGGTAGTTGGCGGGCTTGCGGCTGGCTACATCTCTCAATACATCGGTCGTCGCCTCACAGTTGTCATTTACTCAGCCGCCGCCGGCCTCCTGATTCCCGCCTGGATGCTCCCCAACAGCTTCAGCCGTCTAGCCGCGGGTGTCTTCTTCCTTCAGTTCATGGTCCAAGGCGTTGGCGGAATCTTGCCTGCCCTGCTTCAAGACATGGCTCCAACCCGTTATCGCGCCACGTTCCCCGGTGTCGTTCACCAGACGGGTGTGATGCTTACAGCCTACTCGGCACAGATCATCACAACAATAGGAGATCACAATCCGATCAGAAACCCCAAGTACGTGCCTGGTGGTCAACAGCCCGAGACCATTCCCAACTACGCCAATGTGTCGGCCATCTTCTTGGCGATAGTAGTCGTATTTCTGCTGCTCGTCGTTATCTTTGGCCCCGAGTATGACGGCGCACCGGCGCTAGAGAATACTGAGGCTGTCTCGTTGGCAAGCTCCTCGTCAGGGACCGACAAAACGAGCCCGACTGAAAAGGCCGCCTCCGAATTGGACAGCGGGAGTCGGGCCAGTGACATCGAGCAGCAGCAGTTGGCCAAGCCCAGTCACTGATGCTCGCGGGCAGCCAGACTTTAAGTGCCCTCGCCCAACGGCAGGAGTCAGATCGCCAGTACAGCTCAAGTCAGGTTTATACCTCTTTCTTTGTCCGAGCGTTATTGCATTGTTGTACCGCAATATCATAATATTTCACAATCATTCTGTTCAGTGTCGGCGCAACATGTCACCTTCAACCCTTACAGCAGTATTCAGTCGCAGTCGCTGCTCCATTATCCATTGTTTGTTTGTTGTTTCTTTCTTTCTTATTTCTTATTTCTTTCTTTGTTTCATTTGTTTGTTTGTTGCGGTAATTTGCGCGGCTTACGTACACATACGCCGCACCAGATACCTACGATGATGACCAAGGAGAGGTGTGTATCGGAGCCCCATTACTTTTACGCCTGGTAGCATCGTACCAGGGAAAGGACGTCTGATCACTAGTTACTATGACATCCTCTCCTGTTATGACGCAGGTCGTGGTTTAAATATCGTCTGTAGACGTTCGAATCGCGTGCGGATGTTGCCTCGTATGCAGATCTGCAGGAGACGTATATATTCAGTGCTCGACGTGAGTATATAGCTAGACAAAACGTTGATATCGCCTTCAATTGATACGATCGACCCACATGAAGAGCAAGGAATTCCTGTTGCACTACAGCTGATGAAGTTTGGCCTACGACCAGCGCAATAATGATGAGTGGTGCCTGCATCGTGTCCCCAATGTGAGACGACAGTGACAGTACGCTTCCAGATCGTTCCAATGGCAAGGGGGAAGATGAGAATATTCTGTGGTGGGTGGCACTGTGCTGACCTTTCGTGGTGCATGGTGTGCTCACTATTATTACTTCTTTCGCCCCTGAGCGAAAACGTCCCACAGCGACTCCGACCTATATACTGTAGCCTCGAATGGCCGGACAGATGGATGGCCCTACCTGGGAACGTTCTGAGCGATGTCCGAAAGATGGGCATCTCGCTATCACAGCAAGTATGAGACTGCTAACACTTCAGGCAAAGAAACATGTCTTGAATGGCAAACTGACTTCTTTGCTTTCGCCAGGTATCTCTCAAGTTCTCCTCCCTCTAAGGAATCTCTGAAGTGCTACAACAACTCAGCTCATTCAACGTAAGATTGTGCTACGTACATTGCTGTGACCTCCTGTTGCAAAAGCTCTTGGTGATTACATAGCGATGGAGCCTCAAGTCATTCTTGCGACCTTCTCGTTTGTCGGATGTCTTGATCCTCGCCAGAGATAGCCGACCAGAAAGCCGAACATGCCACCGATCGATGAGCTGCAAAGAAGAATGCCCGACTTCATCACGGGCTGAGCAATGCGTGCCCACTCGATTCGAGCGCGGGGGTACTGGTCACGATGCAGGGAATAAGGTGTCGGAGATTGCTCTTGACCTTCGAACTGTATGATGAACGTGGGCTTTAGCCATTCCAAAACGTTGGGCGACGTGAAGCATGAAGCGTACACTCACATTTGATCCAAGAGGCAGTGAATGTGCAGCGGGTCCAAGTGTCAGCCCCATCATGATACAGATGACAAAATAGGAAGCCGCCCGCATTGGATCCCTGAAATCGATACGGGTGAGGAAGGTTTTGGATCAGAGTTTACAGACAAGGTAGCGCTTCCAGAGCGATACTGAATGAGAACTAAGGGAGCCTCTGCAGGACGCAGGACGCAGCAACGGAATAAATAAGTATGGTCCAGTCTGAAACCACACAAGGCAGGTCAAGAGAGAAAGACTGACCACGGTACACATGCTCTAGATTACATGAGCCAGATCCTTGGGTGTTCCATTACGAAGAGCGAGCGTCGGACCCGAAGAACCAGCGTTCAACGCTGGCAGACAAACGTGGCAGAATGATTCTGAGTGCTTACTCAGAGCGGGGCGAAAGTCGCACATGGGCAGGACCTTATAGTAGAACGCTTTAACTCTTTTAGCAAAGTTTACAAGGCTTTGGCGCCTGTGTACCAGAGGTCTTGGGCGCTTGAACACTTATGTGCTAGAGTGTGCTAGAGTCTACGACATGCTCTGGAGACATACGCTTTTCACTCACATTCGACACATACCATCGTGAGACTGACTAGCTCTGAGATGAAGAATACCAGTCGCGCTGAGAATGAGATGTGTGTATAGGTTCGGGAAGGAGCTCTCCAATTCCAAGAGCTCAAGATAAGTTTATCGGAAAGATCTAGGCCAAGCAGACTCCTTGAAGTGCTGTATTGAAGACGTCCGGAGCCCAAAGGCATTGCGACAATGCTCGACATTGGCGCAGCTAGACATTACAATTCACAACCCTAAGGGAGATCAATCCGTCCCAAAAGCCGTGGAGGTCCATCCAAGCAAGAATCCGACGCCGGTAGACAGGCCAGTGCTGCCCAAGATGATTCCCCCTGTTTTCGCCGCCTCTTTCAAACCCGGCCATTCGATTCCGGCACGGGTCTGCAGCGCTCTTTGGCTGAGCGGAATGATGTGGTATGTCTTGTGAGGGCGGGGAGCTACGTTCATGAGAGAATCATGGACGATATTCTGCGTGTGGATCTGAGCGTGAAAGGTCGGACATAAGTTTGATAAACGTTTCCAAGCTCTTGACTACCACTTGTAACTGACTCACCTGAAAAGCAGAAGGTGGAGGGTACACTGCGTACCCGATCGCTCGTTCAATGAAGAGCGCAGTGAGAAGGAGGGATACGTGCATTCTGTGCGTTTTGTTTAGCAGAGGCAGCTAGCTCCTAGGAGAGTGAGAGGATCTTGAAGTGGCGACGCTTCCGGAGCGATGCCAGAACAGAGACAGGGAGATTGAGCAGAAGGATCTTGCTGAGGGCTTGAAGGGCAGGGGCAAAGACGTACTTTGGCTCTTATCAATATTTATACGTGGTCGTTTACGTTCGGAAAAACGATGTGACCTTGTTGAGCACTGTGGGTGGTGTGTCTGTCCGCTGACCCGGGACTCGGGAGGGGTTTGTCGTTGGGAAATTCCATGCGACCATCTTTAGTAATGAAAGATCTCGCTTGGAAGGAGTGTGCAAGAGTCTGAATGAGTCTGAATGGATAAACGATGTACGATGAAAAGTATGAGATTTTCACACGGCGCTCTCCGAGCATCGTCGCTGTCTCAAGCGACTCTTTCTCCATCAAACAGACATACTCAGTCGGCGCAACAAGTGCGTGACCAGCATTCTCAGACGAAACGAATGTGGCGGGAAAAGAGCGATTCCGAAAGGCTTACGCCTCCGCTTATTTCGTTCGATATATCTCTGGGTCACCTCCAACGCAGGCTGCTGCTACGCTATCTCTGCGTAAAGCTTCATGCCCTCTGCCAACACATCAGCCTTTAGCCAGTCCCCTCAAAGGAAACCAGCCCTCGGGGCGTACGTTATCCTTCTACGTGCACACTTATTGGCTCAGCTCCTGGACGTTGCTAGTGCGTGCACTGATCTTGAGCTCGACCACTTAAATACCTCATGCTCTCTATCTAGCTACAGGTAGACACTCCGTAGGCTGGTCCCACATCTTTACTTTCCTTTCCACTCACGTTTGCCTCTAGTACCGGTTTCAAGATGCTTCTCACTATTAACCTGCTCGTCTTGTTCCTACATGTCCTTGCCTTGACGGCCAAGGTGACAGCAGTGCAGATCCAGCAAGAGGTCGGTAAGATTCTCTCTTTTGGCTGGCTCCAGTCCGAACCTTTCTTGAGTGAGCGCTGACATTGATCCATATTGCTGGCAGACAACTCATCGACCTCAAGACCGTAGTACGCTTATCCTCGTTCCTGTATCTCGCGAATCAGACCAGGTCACCGACAAACGTCAAGCACACTTCGATTCTCCGCGCATCCACACGACGATGAGCAGTATTGTTCGACGGAACGATCTCAAATGTATCGGTGTGGTCATAGGCGTGCTCGGCGGCGGGGTCGGCGGCTTTTGGCTGGGAGCGAATTATGGGTACAGGTACGTCTTCATTCTCATACTGGAGCCTAAGTTGAACATCAGACTGACTTTCCCACGGATACAGACACCCAGTCCACAGTCCGCCGCCAGAAAGGAATCTCGATGGGCAGTGTGACACATGCAACCAGAAATGAATCAACTGCCTTCTTGTTTAATCTAGAGTTGCCCTGCGGAAGATGGAAGCGACTGAAGGCGGTCCGATGACCGGTCTGCGCACGGGACGCAGTACACATCAGATCGTTGCCGAGCTCTGTAGGGCTCAGCGGCGCCAATTAGTTGACACATGTTGCGATCGAGTACATCGTGATCTCTGCCCTGAGAATGCGTCACTGAACGATGGTGTGCTAGCTGAGTCTTCGAGGAAAGGAAAGATTGAAGGGGGAATATGGTTCAGATTTTTACATATTGGAAGGCATGTATAGGATGGATTGGCTGTACGCCATATCGATGAAACAGCAGAGGCGGCAACACTGTGAGCGCCGTACCTGCCAACACCCCAGTTCCCACAGCGACCATGTCCGTCATCACGCCGCGCTTATAGACCTCTGGTCTCGATAGTGCCGAAGGAGGGCTCAAACTTGAGGGCAAAGAGCGCTGCTCTTCTCGAGCCTGGCCAGCAACCGGGAACAGGGCTCCATGTTTAGTAAGCTGCATGATGTCGGTACGTAGTTGACAATTGCAAAGACTCACTTGAACGTTTTGACACCATAACAGCGAGTAAGTGAGAATGATCTTGAAGAACCACATAGCGAGGCTTCGCAGCACAATGTGAGAGAAATGAGAATGGTGGCGTGTTGCTAAGCGTCTGTACTTGGAAAGGGAACGATCTGCCGCCGAATCGTTCTGGGGATCTTCCTTCCTGCGCCGCCTTTTATGGATGTAGTGCAAGGTCGATCTCGTTAGATGTCCTGAGGTATGCAATGAACGTTCGACATCACATACTGTAAACCTCATCAGCTCGCAGATTCGATCTGGTCTCCGACGAAAGCATTGGTCCGTCTGCTCCTGCGACCGCCCCGAACCGTAGACCAAAGCGTAAATAGTTCTTCCCTCATCGCTCATCCTGAACCAATGTGTACTGCAAGCTCATTGAGACGTGCGCTTGTGAAGATACTGTTCATGCGGTGAGTCGTGAACGCGTGAACGGTGGTATGTCTTGCGAACAAGAAGAATGTCCATAGATACATTGGCCAGAAAGCGATACCTGGTCTATGGGGCGAGGAGAAGGGACAGCGACAGTGAGTAGACCTGGAACGTGGATTGGTCGTTTGCACTACTCAGCCGTTGCGCTACAAAGCCCCGACCTGCTTGAGCAAGCCACCAAGCCTTAAGAAATGTTGCTCCGAAATGGCCGACGTGTAGTATTCGTGCTGTGAGTTATGCCCACTGACGAGGTTATGGGCCAGTTCGTGCGCGACGCTGTGGAAGACGCTGATAATCGCATCGCCAGGTTGTCCCACGCTGACGCTCCGGTCATGCCATGCCAGGTAGAATCGCAGGTTGAGGAAGATTGTTCCACCGCGATTGAAAGCAATCGTGGGACCTTCCACATCGCAGAAGACATTCAGGACACCGGGACGGAGCCCGAACACTCCTTCGCCGACCGGTCGGTACACGTGCTCGATCAATCTCTGAATCGCACCTTGATTGTCCGCAAGAGTCTGGCGCGGGTTTGTGTACTCCGGAGACAGGTAGATGTTCATCCCCATGATCTGTCCCACCTTCGTCAGATCCGCCGCAATCCCGACGTCGCAGTATGAGGATTCAGCTTCCTTGATCTGTTCGCCCTTCTCCACTTGGCTCTGAATACGTTCCGAACCATCCGGTCTAGATGCATTGATGGCGGACATGACACTCTGCTTGATGTTGTCGATGGGCGTCGGATCCGGGCCCCCCGAATGACCGGGCATGTCTTTGATAGCAGTAGGGCCGGTGCCCGACGACGACGCTTCCGTATTCCCAGCATTGGATCGGCCCGCAGCAGCAACGGGCGGAGGCCGAGACGGATTGTTGGGCATGCCAGAGATTGACGAAGTTCCGGAGGCAAGGGAAGACATCCCACTGTTGCCCTGTCGTAAGCGATTGCCGAGTTTCGAGAACAGCCCTCTGCTACTGCCTTGAGGAGCGGAAGCTGCAGCAGCCGCCGCGGCGACAGCCTCTTCGTATTCTCGATCCGCAGCTCCAGATGGACCAGCACCCTTTTCTCCATACAAAGGAGGTTTCATCGAAGAGACGGGAGGACCCACTCCAGCTGACCCGTTCCCCTCAGCCGCTGCCTTCGCAGCGTGTTGCTGTGCTTCTTGCAACCGCTTCTGCTGAGCCTGACTCTCCTTCTCAGCAGCCTCTTGCGCATCCTTCATTCGCTGGTCGGCAGCCTTCTTGTCCGCCTCCTTCTGTTCGATGATGCGGTCGACGTGGAACCCTCGCCGCTTAAGGTCGCGCAGAGACGATGACAGTAGAGTCATGTAGAGCAATACCTCAGCCAAATTTTGACGGTGAAGAAGGAACCGATTCAAGGCGGATGCTACCTCGAACCAGTCCAGCTCTTGTGACGCAGACGCGGAGACGTAGAGTCGAAGTCGGTTCTCCTGCCAATCCGCCAGCGCCGAGGTGTACTGTGTGTGCCGATTGTGAATGCCTCCGAGCCGGAACGTCCTGGTTCTGACCAACCCTTTCCCTTCTACGCCCCGAACGTCCAGGTACTTCTTGAGCCAATCAGCGTCCCGGTGGACGTCACCCCGTTGCGTCTTCTTCTGTTCAAAGATGAACAAAGGCGTCCGCTCCAAGATCTGCGCTTTGATTTGATCAGCCAATGGCGAAGTGGGCAAGATCGTCCCAGCCACAGATTGTCGCTCCTCAACCAGCGTACTCAACATCGGACAGCCGAGTGGCTTATACAAGTGTTGCTCGAGAAGTTCGTCGTGAGGGGCGAAGAAAGCGATACCGCCAAAGATCATATGGGAACTGGCGTCATCGACGATGACCACTTGGGCGGGGCGCAGCAGATCATAAGTCAACAGACCCTGCTCTTCATCCTCCTCCTCGTCCATGATGTTCGGGATACCATCCTGACCACCTTCTCGTTTCGCAGCACTCTGTCCTCGACGGGACTCGCGCTTCGATCCCAACAGGAATGCCGAGTTGTGCATCTCGTCTCGCGTCCGCTTAGGTATTCTTCGCCAATTGGTGGCAATTTGTCGAAGGATGTCGAGATAGCTGTCGCTTGAACCAGCAAGTGCATAGAAGTTGCGAGGATCGCGAACAAGTTTGGCGGCGACTTCCTCGATAGTCGGCTCGTCCGTCACACCGCAGTTGCGCAGGAAGTATCCTGCCGTCTCCCCAAAGTCGACAAAAATGAACACGTCCTTGTAGCTCAGATTGGCCACACGGGAGCTGCCGAAATAAGCGAGAATGGGGGCCACCAGAGTGATCTGGTCTTGACCATCTGCAGTGGATCCCTTGGTAGGACGAGCGACAGGGATGAAGCTCTTATCGCGAAGGAACTGATAGTGACTTGATGTGAAGGTGCTGACGGATGCAAAGTACTCGAATATCTGTTGAGCTCTGGCCTTGTCCTTGATCGGCGACCGCAGCAGGCGAGTGATCAACGCATTTGGATCAGGGTTCTCGCGCACTTTGAACCGTGCCACATCGACAGTGGTGAACACAGACGAGTCTACCACATCAAAGCCAAGTAGGGCAGCCTTGGGGTTGGTGAAGGCTTGATCAAGACTCCGAACGTTTGTTGCTGCAGCAGCTTCCTTCTTCTCTTTGCTTTGTGCGGACCCATCGGTAGTTGAGGGCAGGCAAGGGACGAAAGCGTACTCGCAAGCCTCTTGGAAGTTATACTGCGCCGCATAGACAGCGTCCCACTTCTCCCGCAAGTACGCCAGAGCCTTCGTGCGCATAGCCAATACTTCTTTGGTAGTGGCCGGATCGGATGCTTTCTCCAACAACGTCTTCAATGGTGGATTTCGCTTCAGCCCGAGAGTCTCAAACAGGAACTTGGCTTCTTCGGAATTTGCGCGCCACACTCGCTGTGTAGCGGGGCGATCTTCGTCGGCCGCGGTACCTTTCCCGGCTTCTGAGGCACTGGCTGTTTTTGTCCAGTCTAACAGAGGAAGACCAAGAGCCCGAAGCGCCGGCAAAGGTTCGTAAAGCTGATTAGCCCGATGTCGTTTGACCTTAGATTTTCCCTCGGCGTCGGTCTGTCCAGCTTCACCTTCACGAGGAAACATCGCAGTCTTCTTGAGGCGGTCCCTCTCCTCGACGGAAAGAGTGCTTTGGTTGTTCGCCAAGTAGCCGACCAGTTCGACGTGCGACCAATCACCCGCAGCGAGAAGGCGAGTGAATATCATCTGCAATTCGACGTGCTTGCGTACTCCGAGAGCCGCGAGGACCTTCTCGAGATTGCCCTTGACGATGGCGTTGCCCGAAGGGAAAGCCACGATGGGTAGGTCGTCGAAGAGTGACACGCTGGGAAAGTAGGCTTGCTGCAACTTTTGCATACCATTGCGGGTAGGGATGCAAGGGATTTCTTGCAGGGTCTTGGTGATCTCCGCTTGTTGAGCAGCAGAGATATTTCCCCAAGCTCGGGCGAGAACCACGAAGACTCGCTCCGAGAACGCCGGACTGAGCTGGATGTTCTCCTCATCCGGTGAAGTTGCGTCAGAGGTCGAGGTCGTACTGAGGGCGACCAGGTGGGAGACCCACTGAGTAACCGAAAGTTCCCGCCAGCCGTAAATGTTCACAAGGTCATCGGCCCGGAAACTTTTGCTAACCTCGTACGCCAAGCACGAAGGCGGATAGGGGAACCCGGTTGGAATGCGCTGCGAGTTTAGGTACGTGGTGACCTCCCCGATGGGCTGTATTCTTGGTACGAGGTCCTGCGCGGAAGTTGAATCTTTGTCGGTAGCTTGTGCTGGCGGGAGAGTAAGCACTGCAGTCTCGAACAACTTCGTGCGGAGGGAAGGATTGTAATCCGGATGTGTCGCGACCATGATGAACCACTTCAAACAAGCCTTCATCTCTTCAATGTTCAACGGCCTGTCTGCAAGTTCGTTGAAGACATCGGGCATCTGTACCTCCATCAGAAGACCCCGAGTGGTACAGGCACGAATGAAGTCGGCCGCCTTGGTGATGTGAGCTGCGGGCAGCATAGGTAGTTGCTTGATAAACGGATTGAGTATATCGTTGGGAAGGCGAACTCTGCTCGACGGCCAAACACCACATGTCGACATGATCCTGACCGCTTTGTCCGCGTCCGATGGTGCCGCCTGCATGAATTTGAGCATACGGTTCGATTCTACCCTGCCTTCCGCACTGACAGCAAAAAAGCGATTTTGCAATATCTCTGCCACCTTCCCGCTAGGGTGACTGGTGCGAATCGTGAAGAATCGAAGCAGATGAAGCGCTCGGTCGAATAGGTCCTCCGCGAGCTCCTGACCTTTGGGATCGTCGTCGGCAGGGCGATTGGATTTCGCTTTGAATTCCTTGTCCCAAATTTGACCCAGCAAGGTCATTTCGTGCTCGTAGAGAGCTCTGATTAGATAGCCTCCCATGGAAAGAAGCTGTACGAGAGAAGTCAGTCTCGAGTCTACACGGGACATGGTAAGATACACTCCTTACTCACCTCTTCATTCCACTCCCTGCAGTACTTATCAATGAAATCAAGACTCTCTCGCTCGACGGTAGGAATGAACCTTGCTGCAAGATGACCGGCGAACCCAGTGGTCTGGTGCGTTCGGAACCCGATGAAGACGTGCCCCTGTTGTTCGCGAGCCATTCGGGCAACTGCATCGTCATCAGCGATATTGCCTCGTCGACCACTTTGCTTCGCTACCAAATCCCCAGCTCCACTGTCTTCCAGACCTGCTCCCGAGAGCCACGGCAGCAGAGTACCGAACAAGTGTCGATTTGTCAATCTGCGCTCGTCAGTCTTGCTGAGTGAGACGACAATCTTCTTGGAGTTTTCCTCAACTTCCTTCTTCTTTGTTTCCGGATCCGCTCCACTACTATCTTCCTCGCCCCTGCTGCGCTTGACCTCGTCCCGATCAGCGAATACGACACTGAAGGCCGTACGGCTGGGAGGCGGCTTCTTCGTGCTACGTTCGATCTCCTTGATAAAGGCGGCGTCGGCTACCACGTTCAGATGTGCCGTAGCGATTCGGAAGTGCACGACAGTCGTAACTGGCTTCGCCTCTCGCAGCGCGGCAGCTCTCAGGCGGTCTTCTGTATCCTCAATGGCCGGCGTAGGGGACGGTGAGGGTACGGGTGAAGGCGCGACTGGAGTAAGGACTGGCGTTGGGGCGACAGTCGACTTTTTCCCCAAACCAAAGAAGCTACTGAATGCGCTGCGCTTGCTGTCAGAGCCGGAAGGGGTGGAAGATCCTCCCAAATTAAACAGCCCTGCCACTGCTGCCGCGCCCGCACTGAGACCACTCTTCTGCGCCTGCTCAGCCGCCCTGGCACGCTTGCGCCTTCCTTCGAGTTCCGTCGTCACTGCGTTTGATAACAGGAGAGGATGATGTAAGGCGGTGATTTGGACTCTCGAGGATGATAACTGTTCCAATCGGAGCATCCGTCCCGGAGAAATCGCATTGAGATTGGTGGGGATAGGCAGTTCGTTCCTGGTGGCGGTTGCAAGTGTCATCCCTGTCGAAGCTCCTCCTGCCTGCATAGGCGGCTGACCGTCAACGCTCTTCTCAAACTCGCAGAGGACGCGGTCGTCCCAGTGAAGAGCTACGCGACGAATGCGGGCGGTGAATGTGAGAGAGGTCGCCAGGAAACGGGCTAGATTCAGAGGGTGATCGGGAAGAGGGGCCGGTTCTCGGAGCGGCATCATGAAAGTCGTCCACGTACGTTCTGCGCAGCTCACCTCCGGAGCAGGCGCAGGTGTAGTCCAACGGTCCTCGCGCAAGGCACCCTTCTGCGGATTTGATGGCCCCGCTTTCGTGCTACCATCCTGAGTTTGAGACGAGGGAGGAGGGGTTGGGACCGGCGCATGACGGGTGAAGAGACTGTCATTGTCCCAGAAGAAGCCCATGATCTCGCCACCGCTCTGCACCATCGGATTCTCGCAAATAGAGAAGACGGAGTAGTAGCCAACACCGAAAGCGCCGATGCGCTCCGGGTCTGGGTTTCCCTCTGCGATACGACGGAGCCGAGCCCAGTCTTCGGTCCGGAACGGCATGCCATCGTTGGCGAAGGTCCAGGAGTGTAGCTTTGCGTTCAGATCCAGCGGTGGTGGCTGGTCCAGCGCCGCATGCGCAGTCCCAGCTTCAGCTCCCGCAGAGGGAACTACAGGTGGAGTGGACTCCTCCTCCGCCGTCTTCCTCGCTGTTGCTGCTGCTAGACCATCGCCACTTGATGCCGCCGCGCCCGCCTTGCGTTGTTTGTATTCGTGATATTGCTGGGATTCGAAGCGCAGGTGGCACTCGGTGGCTCCGGCGTCATCAGCATTTTGCAGCAGCTCTCGGAAGACTGTCCATTCGGCAGCGTAGCGGGCCAGAATTTTCTGCAAAGGAAAGGAGTGTTCAGCATGCGCGGCAGACGCTTTAGGCAAAAGAGATACTCACGTCGATAAGGGCGCGCTGATTGACGGTGATCGCCTGAGGCGCCGCTGACGACGAGAGCAGCGCCGATAGGGCAGCTGTGGAATCGACTCCAGCCATGGTGGCAGTATGTGGTAGCTGGCAAGTTGAGGTAACCTTAGATGAAGCAGATAGAAATTCCAGGCTTTCGTACGCTTGGACAGCGATGCAGACGAGCTCCTCAGCGTCGTGCTGCTTTTGAATGCTGATGCGCTGATGATCGTCGCCAGTGTTGGACTCCTGTGCCTCCCGTCTTGCAAGTGTTGGTTGGGACTCGGGCCACACACGTAAGCAGATTGGCCGAGTCGGTCTTTCGGCGATTTACACAGTCGGATAGAGGCATAGAGGCGTTGAGGCAAGTACGGAAACAAAGGTATCACATTGACTGTTTGACTATTGGAATTCTGTTCTACATTCACAGGTGGGAGATGACACTGCTGGCGCCGGTGAAGACGACCTGGGTGGGGTCCTCCTCAACGACAAGCTTCTTCACGATACCCTGGTGGACGATGGCGGCGTAACGCTTGGGGCGGTGGCTGCCGAGCAGACCGGTCGCGTCGAAGTCGAGGCCAAGCGACTGGGTGAACTGTGGGAGGTTGAGAATACAGGATAAATGACCTGATCTAGCGAGTAAGAACTGGCCGCAACCTGTCGCGAAATACGTACCTTTCCAGTGTCATCAGACAGGATGCGGACGAAACCGTTCGACTTGTCGGTGCCCAACTCCTTGCCCCATGCCTTTGTTACGAAGACATCGTTGATGGCAACGACGTACACTGCCTCGACACCCTTGGCCCGGAGCTGCTCGGCGTGCTCGATGTCTGTTGTGAAGTTGGGTCAAGCCTGGAACGTCAGCACACATGAAGAGAAGATGTACTACGCAGCCAGCCAGCAACAAGGAAATACTCACAGCCAGGGACCTGGTTCGAGCAGGTAGCAGAGAAGGCACCTGGGACACCGAGGACAATGATAGTGCCCTGGGTGGGGTTCTCGAGGGAGACGTTGGCGGTGTGGGGGTCGTTCTCCTTGAGGTGAACCTTGGGGTTGAAGGGAGATCCCTCCTTGATGGTGGAGTGGATGGCGCTCTTGATCTTGTTGATGGCAGACATGGTGGTGATTCTAGATTCTAGCAGGGAAGAAGATGTGATGGTGATGGGAGTGAAAAGTCAGCTAAAATGTTAAGAAGTGTCTGCCTCTTATACTTCTTGAGAAGGAATCGAGTCGCGCGTCATACTTGTGCATCATGCTGTGCGACGGTCCTTCGCAATGAATGTGGCCTGTGCGTCGGTTACCTCTATGCGCGACGGCGGCGACTGACCATGGGCGGCGGCAACTCTGGTCCCCGTTCCCCCAGTAATTACTGATGCTGACCTCCACTCACAGCTCGCCCACGCTGTCTGTCCGTGCATTGTGATCGTCATCGACCGGTGGACGATGTGGTTGCGAGCGGGGGGAGGAAGGACACGTGACTGAGGACGCGTTGCCAGAATCAATGACGCGTCGGGCGGAACACAAAAACACGGCCTGGAAGACGCTGAGGAGCTTCCCAGTTCCCGCGCTCTCGCTTCCCGGCCTTCCCGCTGAAAGGCCCAAGGTCGAACGACTTGATCCGATAATGGAAGCGACTAGCTTAAGGATATCGCAGCGGCAGCAGACAGAAGACAGAACAGGTAGGGCCTCAGTGCACAGAGTCAGTAGTCAATTGGTGTTGTTGACGAGGATCCCAACGGCTCACGCTTGGCTCTTCCTATCTTCACCTCGGCAGGGAGCCAGCCGTTGACCCATTCTGCTTTTTCCAGTGAGAATCGTTCCTGCTCTAGCAGCGCCTTCCGTCTGGGTTTCGCTAGACTTCAGACAGCAAGACCTTCGTCCGACTTCTTGATTGCTGACCACCTTCTTCTACTCCTCTTTGCGTTGGCCCCCTTTCGTTCCCTGCGTCCTTCAGACCCACTTGTGTTCTCGATCAAGATGCTCAAGGAAAATTTTTCGACAGGACTGGTTCTCGCCCTCGGCTTGGCAGTAGCCTCAACTAACCATGTCGTCTTGGCCAATCGTAACGTCAACCAGGCCTATCTCATCTCTTCTCAGCCACGGCAAGTCTCGCAGTCCGGCCTACAATCACGTTTGCATCGGACAGCTATCCAGGTCAGAGATCTCCTAAAGAAGATCGAATTCGTCGACTTACGCCCGTCGAAAGAGGAAACGGAAAAGCGATCCGGAGAGCTTCAGTCAGAGGAGCTCGAATGGGCAGGAGTCGAACGCCGTGGTCCGCTTGAAGAATCACCCTCGCCAGCCTCTGAGCCCCGATCGATAGCCAATACCACCTTCTTAATCGCCACCACGACCGATATCGCAGCAGAGTATGGTTGCGATCCTCAGCCTTGGAGCTGGAATTTCCAGCCTTCTCCAGCGCTGGCGGCGGGCTTCCAGACGAACTTGAACGCTTCTGCTGCTGCCCTTGACCCATCGGCAACAGCCGTCACCGCATCGACAGCCGCGGTCGCAACGGCCACAGATATCAATGCAGGGGTAGCGCTTCACCTCCTCGGAGCGAGGCCCGCTGAAGATGCATCTGGCTTGCCAAATCCGGGCGTCCAGGTAGACTCCGCCTCTCCAGAAACCGCCGTTGGAAGCGCACAGACCGACAGCGATGAGTCTCCTGTTCTACTCGGATCAAACCAGCCCGCATCAGTAGCCGCCCCAGCTCAGAATATGAGTCCACTTCGACGCAAACTTACCAACACTCGTCCACGAGCACTCCGGGCCTCCCAAGCCGAAACGTTCCCCTTCGACAATCACAGGGATTTGCCCGCACGTAGAGCCAAGAAGGCAGGCTACGCCGTCGATAAGGACCAACCCACACTTGACTGGCTCAGCACTAACCTCAACCTCTACCAGAACCAGGTCAGCGTCGGAGAGAACAATCTGCGACTCGCTCCGGATCCACTAAGCCCTTCGGCATCTAACTCGTCAGACACCATCCTCTCGGTCTTCTACCCCCAAGGATCCTATGCTCCGTCCAAGTCGGACCCAATCGGGGGAGCTAGCTTCTATGCACAACCCTTCTTGGGACCGAACAACGCTGTTCAACAGCAAATGACAAACTCCACGAACTCCACCGAACAGCCCCACTACCGCTCCACCTTGGTACTGCAGTACGCTGTTGCCTTCCCGCTCAATTTCGATTTCGTCAAGGGCGGAAAGCTTCCAGGTCAGTATCATTTTCAATCAGTCAAGCCACGCATCCAGACGAACTTATGTATCTCCCTTCGCCCTCTTTTCTTTCCTTAGGTTTGTATTCGAGTGTAGGGCTGCCTTCTAACGGCAGCAACCTCATTCCCGCCGGACAGCTGGACGCCAACACAGACGCCTGCAGTGGAGGGGCACGCGACGGAGTAGGGATGACCTGTTGGAGCGCTCGAATCATGTGGAGACAGGGTGGGATGGGGGAGGTATACGCATACTTCCCAACTGACAAGATTGGACAGTATGATCCCTGTCGGACTCGGGCTCAGAGTATGATCTGCAATGACGAGTACGGTACGAGCATTGGAAGGGGTACTTTCGAATTTGTTCCCGGACAGTGCGTGTTAACGACCTTTCCTGATTACCACGCATACCTGACGCGCTGACGATACATTCTCCTACACCAAAAACAGATATACCAACATCACCTTGGTCGTCACACTCAACTCCTCGCCCACAATAGCCAACGGAGAGCTTTCGCTTTGGGTCAATGGACAGCAGGTCGTCGATGAGCCGAACATGCTCTGGCGGACTGGGACAGTTGGAATGCGGGCAACAGGACGCGGAGGCGGATCCGGTGGCGAGGCCTTCCGTGTGCTGAAGGCGAAGCTGGCGGAAGAAGTTACTGCACCCCATAAGAGGGACGTGGCCAATAATACGGATGTGTCGCAGGCTGGTGCAGAATGGGTGGACAAGGTATGTGTTGAAGGCCAGAGTGATATTGCGAAGCGATCGACTGTCTGACCTTGCCGCTCCTTCACTAGGTTTTCTTCTCCTCCTTCTTCGGCGGGTCTACACCGGATTACGCCGCGACCAAGGACGAAGAGGCATACTTCAAGAACTTCTCCGTGAGTCCGGCTGAGCGATGAGTTTCTCAAGAGTCCATTCGACATGTTCTGACGTGTGCATTGTCTGTCCCACAGCTGTACTCGGGTACCAAGTATTCTTCTGCACCAGGAATAAGTGCCACCCAAACTGCTTCCGCATCTCGTCAAATGGCTCCGGCAAGCTTCACGTCTGCATTGGTGCTAATGACTACAGGGATCGCCGTATTCACCATTCTATCCGCCTGAGGGAAAACACAATCTTTGGACTTGCATTTTGCTACTTCTCTGCCAATATACGCTGTTTCTATACATTGAGCTCGGCCTTCGTAGCGTTCGCGATCTCCTTCTGATATGGCGCAATTGCAGGCTCGACCCACTTCTTGACGAAACTCTCAACCTGTTGAGGCGCCCGCCCGACGAAAGTGGAAGGATCAAGGAGCGAGTCGATTCGATCAAGCACGGGCTGGAAGTAAGGGTCCTTCTTGATCCGCTCAATGAGGTCGTTGTCCCCTCCTTCCTCCTTGACGACGCGAGCAGCCTGGTGGGAAAGCACCCGGATGTGCTCGTGGCATTCCTGACGGTCGCCTCCGTCACGGACCATGGCCATGATGATGTTCTCCGTCGCCATGAAAGGAAGTTCGGCGGAGATGTGTCGGGCGATGATGGCGGGGTAGACGACGAGGCCTTCTGTGATGTTCTGCAAGGTGGTCAAGATGACGTCGGCGGTCAAGAAGGCCTCCGGAATCGACAGGCGTCGGTTCGCGCTGCGTAACGAGATCCTGTCAGTCATCTCTGTAAGACGGCAAGAAAAGCTCATGAACACAGATTCCTCACCTGTCATCAAGCGTACGTTCCATCCATTGTCCACCAGCTGTGTCCCGAGCACTGTTCAAGATGTTGCCCAACCAGCGCGCCAAAGCGCAGACGCGCTCTGAGCGCATGGGGTTACGCTTGTACGCCATCGCACTGCTTCCAATCTGGTCCTTTTCGAAGGGTTCCTCGATCTCCTTCAAATGGCACAGAAGTCGGATGTCGGTAGCCATCTTCAGGGCAGAGGCAGAGAACGAAGCCAGGGGGGAGAGGACGTCGATGTCGATCTTGCGCGAGTAGGTCTGACCGGTGACAGGCATCGCGTAAGGGAAACCGAAGAGAGCAGTGACGCGCTCGTCCAATGCCTCGACTTTATCGTGGTCGCCGTCAAAGAGCTGGAGGAAACTAGCCTGAGTACCAGTGGTACCCTTGACTCCACGGAAACCCAAATCGTCGCGTGCACGCGTGATATTCCTCAGGTCCCAGAGCAGCTCCTGGATCCAGAGTGTCGCACGCTTTCCAACGGTCGTGAGCTGAGCTGGCTGCATATGAGTGAAGCCGAGGGTGGGCAGATCCTTGTACTGAGTCGCAAATGCCGACAAGCGCTGAATGACCGTGGCCAGCTTGGGCAGCAGGAGGTCGAGCCCTCGACGAAGGAAGATAAGGTCGGCTGCGGAGTCGGGGAATCCTGTCAGTAAAGACAGACGGCTGAGAGAAGAGCGGACCTTCACTTACCATTGTCGGTCACGTAGCAAGAGGTTGCACCAAGGCTGCAAAGGAACAAGAAATTCTGCGCTTCAGCACGAGCGCAAGAGGGAGCAGAGAGACTTGAAAATGGGCGCGCACTGAATGTATGGAGCTGCGGCGGGGGCGACGAGTCCAAAGACGTGGACGTGGGCCATGACATCGTGCCTGCGACGCTTCTCCTCTTCCGCGGCCAGCACCATCTGCTTGTCGTCGAGGGTCTGTAAGAAGTACAGAGAGCGAATCATACATGTGAGTGATCTGCGCAGAAGTTCAGCTCTTGCGATACTGAATTCCACTGACCAAGTTCGCTTTCATCTGAGCAATGGCCTCGTCAGGGATGTCGAGACCGAGCTCCTTCTCAGCGATGGCCAGATTGAGCCAGAGCTGGCGCCAAGTGCCGAATCGAGTCTGCAGAGAGCGAGGATTTACAACAGTTTAGCGCTCTTGTCTTTATTTCGCGCAGAGTGTCTCTAGACTCTATCGGTGCTCACGAAGTTCGAGAAGAGGCTGGACATCTCCTTAGAGGCATAGCGACTGATGCAGCGCGCGCAAGGAAGGATCGACCAAAAGGAGTCAGCGAGCACAGCTCCACGAGTTCACAGCACTCGGTAGTGCAAACTCACCCGGAGAGCGGCGACTGCCAGACATCGTGAGAGCTCATGTTTGATAGAGACAGTGTCGAAGATGGTTTTCGGGGAGGTCAATGGTGGTCGCCGTCGCCTGGAAGAATGTGCAAGTTGCAGACCAGCTTAAATTTTTCAGCAACCCCGACTTTCCGGATTTCCGGTTCTCTCTAAGCCGGAAGGCCGTGCGGCATCTTGATTTCGGGCAGCTCGGGCCGATCGAGCCCGAAGAGAAAGAAGGATCAAGATGCGTAGATGTGTTGCTACGGTTGAAGAATCATACAGACATCGAGCTTCAGGTCGACTCGTCTCGCGGGGTATGGGGTGAGGAAGGTTCGATGTCTTCAGCGCCGACGGCTTGACTGCTCGCCGTAGTCATCGCGCCGCCGGTAGTCCCGATCTGATCGTTCTCGATCGCGATCCCGGTCGTCACGATGCCGGGAATCTCTCTTCTGTCCGTTTCTATCTCCTGTTCTCCTGGGACTCCGGTCTCGTTCTCTATCGTCGTCGCGACGTCGTGAATCCCGATGTGATCGCTCCCGGTCCCGATCCCGCTCGTCGTGATGCCGCGAACCTCTTTCATATCCACCTCGATCCCCTGTCCTCGGAGACCGCTCTCGGTCTCGGTCTCGACGATCCCTATCTCGCTCGTGATGGCGGCTGTGATGAGTAGGCGTGCTGGTCCCGCTGGCAGGCTTGCTGGTGTCGCGGCTTGAGCTAGCCTTGTCCGTGTCACGTTCGCGTCGTATAACAGGGACATACCGCATGTCTGGTCTGGCAGTCTTGGGCTTCTGCTTTACTAACCCTCCGACGAGCTTGCTGGAGCTCCCACTGGCGTCTGCCTCAGCGTCTGGCCGCTCCTTGGCTCCGAGTCCGAGCAGGGCGGAGCGTTTCTGGACCTCGGGCGCCTGTTGCGGGCCATTCCGCCGCCGACCTGCTCCCATACCTTCCTTCCAGCCCATGCCGCGCAGCATGGCTGCTCCAAACGCTTCGACGGGGATTGCCTGGTATGCGGCTGCATCCGGTGCGTCAGGTCGGATACCGAGATCTTTGCCTGGCGCGTCGACTTCTGTCATTGGGATGACGAGGTTGCGGAATGGATCAGCAGCAGCGCCGCCCGATGCTGAGCCTGAGCCGATGTCGTCCAGTAACGCTTTACGCGCGAGGTCATCTGCGGAGAGCAGCAGTTCTTTCGCAGCGCCGTGAGCATTTTTGTCGTCGCCGTCGTCATCGTCGTCGCTGTCGAGTGCGAAGGCAGCCGCTCGTTGGATGATCGGCTTGGAAGATGAGGCCGCCGCGCTCGCCTTGGCTGGAGGAGCGCGGACCAGGAAGGATGGCTGAGAGGTTGACATTGATCTTCGCCGCACCGCACGCGCGCTCGTCTCAGTCCTCCGCTTGTTGTTGAGTGTCGCGTTGCAGTGAAGGAGAGTTGAGCTGATCGTCGTCGTGAGGAAGGTAAGGTAAGGGAGCGAACCACCACCTCAAGTCAGGAGCATACCATACACAACACACATACAGTAGCGAGCGGCGCAGCTTCAAGTGCATTGCGCGTCTTCTCTCTGCCTTGTATTCGGACCTCGACCTCGCCTTCCCCCCAGAGCCATGGCCCCTCGCCTCATCGGCCGCCTCAGCCAGTAAATAATCGATCCTCTCCGAACGACACCTCAACAGCGAAAGCTCAAGGACAAGGCAAGATCGCAGCGCAGTGGTAGTGACGGACATCTCCAAGGCTTCTTCAAGACTGCTGCTTCAAGGTCTACTGGCTGGCGTCAGCTCTCCTGTGCCGAAGCTCAGCTCAGCTTGCACACCTCTTGCCTTGGGAGAAGACACATCATGCCGCCAGCCTCAATGCTCTCCTCCCAGTACGGGCCCGGAGGCAACATCAACACAAGCGCCGGCGCAAGCAGCAGCAGCAGTAGTGCTGGAATACCTGGCGCAGGTGCTCCCGGCTCAGGCGTCGGCAGTAGCAGCATTCATCACCAATTCAACCTCAATGCTCAGCCTCGCCTCCCGCATGCCCCCGCCCACACTGCACACACCCTTACCAACATCGTCCGTCTGCCCTGGACCTGTGCAGCCTCCGACCGTGGCGCGGGCTCGAATGTGGGAGCATCTACCTCTGCCATTCCCGACACATCTCCTTCCGCTTCTCAAACGCTCTACACAGCAGGCGGTCCTTCGATAGCCACCCCTCGACTTGGGTCCGCATTCTCGCCGGGCAACGCCTCCTCAACGCAAGTCTCTGTAGCGCCTGCTATCGGATTCTCCTGGCGCCGCTACGAGTTCAAGCTTGAGAACGAGTCAGACCCATCAGCAGCTACACCCCGGAGCGGTGGACAGCGAGCAACGCAAGGGTCGAAACCTACCAACGATCGACGAGCAGACCGCCAGCTCGTAAAGCTTCGCAACCTCCTCACAAGATGCGCATCTCTCGAAGCAAACAGAACATTGGGCGGTGGCACGGACGCAGGGGCGCCATTCTTGGACAACGAATTTCATGCCTTACACGCAGGCGAATACCTCCGAGACCGGTTACTGTACGCGTTTGAGGCCCCACCACCCGAAAGCGCAAACACCGCGACCACGTCTGCGCAAGCTGCCGAGCACGCATCTGACCCTCCTTCGCACGCCGCCGCCTCAAGCGCAAGCTCCGCGTCGAAGCCAGGTCGGAAGCGGAAACGAGAATCTACCGCAACCCCTGCCCAGCCCGAGGCTCGGGAATCTGCACGAGCCGATGAGACTACGACCAGCCAGACCTCCACCCCTTCCAAAGCGCTTGCTGCACTTTGGATCTTCGAGGCAGCGCCAATCTCACAGCTCCGCTCCTCTCACTCCAAAGTCAGGGATCCGAAGGGCAAAGGCAAAGCCCGTGCTACAGACGATACCCCATTCACCTTGGACCCTCTTGGCTCCGCTCCCGTTGATGATCTCATCTTCGCGCTGAGGAAGGAAATCTTGCAGACACTCGCTGCAGACTTTGGTGCGTTACTCAGACAGTGCTGACTGGTTCCGAGCTCCGAACCACCACTGAAGCTTTTTACCTTTTACTCCTGCGTGCCCGGCAGACATGACAGCATCGGGGATCTTAAATCCTTCTGCATCCCTATTCCCATCCTTGCGCCCAGATAGCCTTGCCAGCCCTGCCATGTTGCAGCCATCAAGGAGGCATCACATTGCGCACGGTCTCCTCGTACGCGCTTTACATGAGCGGCTTCTCATTGATTTTGTCAGAGCTCACGGTTGGGACGGCAGGCCAATATCCGGAGCGACCAGCCAGGAAGAGCAGGGTCAGGCGGAGCAGGCCGACGAAGACCAGCCCAAGAATGAACCCGAAATTACGCAATCGACAGGGGCCACGCAGGGGACGGCAACTGTCAATGTTGGGGGCACTGCAGGTAGACCCCGCTCCGCCACGATCCAATCCATATCGGAGGAAGGCGAGATTCCAGAAGTCGAAGAGGGCGAGCATCCGGAGGACGGAGAGATCGAAGAAGGTGAGGCGTCCGAGCCTGTAGCGGACGAGGTTGAGCAGGACGAACCGGTGTTCGAGAAGCGATCCAGAATTCAATTACCGCCAAGGCGACGCGGACTTGCCTCTCCGCAAACACGCCCTGTGCGCTTTGGATCCCTCATACTCCTGCTACCCTGCGGTGTTGGGAGCGTGGCGCCTTCGTCAGCAGATGTCGTCCTCTGCATTCGCTTTCGGGCGTCTGTCGGACCGGAGGCTCTGGTGCTCACTGTATCACCAACATATCTATGGCTACGACAGCTTGGTACTGGCGTCAGTTGTCAACAGATCGACACTCTTGACGACTCCGAATCGATTGCGGAGACAGACGACCCGCGACGAGCGAATAACCAAGTGAAGAAGGGCACGCGGATCTTACTTGCACCGATGGGGTTTGCCGATCTAGCGCAGGAAAGACGATGGATGCGTTTCTGTATGCCCGGTCCTGAGAATGTGTTTTCCGATGAACCGGCCGACGTGGGACACAAGGATATGGTCTCGACTGGGCGGTCGATCGAGATTGTGGGGGCACTTTCGGCTCAGCTGAATGCGCTTGTGGCGGTATCGCGGCCTGGGACGTTCTTCAGCGGATTGAAGGAGGGGGGCGGTCCTCTGGGAAAAGCCTCTGCCTCCTCAGATGGTGCCGAAGGGGAAGGGGAGACAGGGAATGAGACTAGCGAATCGGAAGCAGGGTGGTGGGTGCCTGAGCCGCTTCGAACACGTTTGGAGAACGAAGGGGTAGATCTGGCGACTCTAGGGTGCGAGCCGCGCTGGGCTGTGGTCAGGACTGCTCCAACAGACGAAAGTTCCGAAACGGAGGCGCTGACGCAGGGCCCTAAGGATGAGGAACCCGGTGATGTCACAATATCCACAGGCGAAGTTCCACAACAGCCAGCGACACCCAGAGCCGGACTGGATACAAAGTCCGAGGCGGAGGGCGATGGTCAGACGGCTGCTTCGGAGGGTCCCTTTGACGTGCAGGGCAAGTTCGGCAAAAATGCGTTTCTATGGCCGCTGCCGCTCTGCTTTCTGCACCCATTACCAGATTCGACCACGCCTATCGACACGGAAAGGGCAAAGCAGACGATAGTACCGGATCAGTTGCCTTTCTCAGACGTCCGAGGTGCACCCATCTATCCACCTTACAAAAGTCTTACTTGCGTCAACGTCGCCGATGTACTCGACCAGTCGGCGCACATGACCAATGTGCAAGCAGTGTTTTCTGCAACGCAGGCGCCTTCGTTCAGTCCGACAGCCTTCAACACCGGTAGCCAGGCAGTCCCACGTCCGAACGGGCTTGTATCGTCAGACAAGATGGTTCGGGCCTCAGACGACGCGGCCAAGGATACTCAGGACGACTGGGGCTATGGGCTTCCGACCCGGGACTTTCGCGCTCGGCAGAATCTGGCCACATCAGCGGAACAGGCCTCAAATATCCACAGTGACTTCGCGCGCGTGGAACAGTCGGATGCACAGGTCCCCGCGACTTCCGCCGGGGTTGTGGCGACAACCTCCGTCCCGATGCAACCGGAAGAGGATATCTGGAATAGCGTTCTAGGGGTGAGCAACGCGGGCGGGGGCTTCAAACCCGGTGGAAATGCTGCGGCACCCCATGCTCATCAGATGGTGCCTAATGGAGGCTCGATGTCTGGAATGCACAACGGCACGGTGCAGCGACGCGATCTGGACGGTTTCGACGCGATGGATCTTGTCACCGAAGATGATTTCTCCTTCTTCGATAACGTCAACGCGTTCGATTTCGGAGGCCTTGACGGCACAGACACGATGGGTACGGGAGTCATCCCTTTGCAAGGTTCAGCCGCCCCATTCCTCGATGCGGTCAATCTGGTTCCAGAACCTGCGGTCACGATGGAAAGCCTGCTTGGCCCCGGAATGGCCAGAGCAGTACCTAACGCCTCAGTCATGATGATGCTTTCGGAAGGCGATGGGCATCCAACCCAGACTGGCGTACCGATGAGCGGGCCAATCTCCGCTGATACCGGTCCGTCTCAGACAGCCACTGAGCATCCTTCCTTACCCGGGTTTACGCCAAGCTCATTCAGCGTCAGCTCCCCGGCATTCGGACTCAATGGACAAGCAATCAGCAAGACGCCGCGAACTCCATTCTCGCCGATGGAAGACGTGGTTGACCAAAGCGTGTCAGTACACGCGGGTAACGGCTACCCGACGCTCAGACAGCACTTAGCTGCCATCGAGGTGCATTCATCAGGTGTCGATATGGACAACAATCCTGTCGTACCATCATCTGGTCAGCCTTTGCGCATGAATGACTCGTTTGTGACAGCATTCGAAAAGGATGCGGACGAACACGATCCTCAGTTCCTTCACAGCAAGTACGACTCGGGCAAGTTTGCCATCCCTGAGATCGTGACATCTCCGGCTCAGCCTGGTGCACCTGCGTCGAAAGATGGTGGACCGACGCAGATGCCCCTTGTACCGCGTACACCCACCAGACATCGATTTCGCTTCATCACCCGTCGCGGTATGAAGGGTACACTCCACGGTACACCCAGCAAGCGCAAAGTTGCTGAAGACGCAAACTGGACATTGTCTCGTCCAGGTTCATTAAGCCTTGCTCTCGCCCATCTCCGAGACGGGACACGAGGGGATGAGGAGATCTCCGAGATCGGGACCTTGGAGACGTATTCTGACTCTGGAGCGTCAGACGACACTTTGGAAGAAAGCGATGGACAAGATGAGGAGGAATCGCTTCTGTCCCAGACCAAGGACACATTGAAACGGTTAATTTACGGCACCGACCGCGTGCTAGACACCTTAGCCGCCCACGCTCTCCAGCAAGCACTTTATTCGCCACCTTCGCACACTTCAACTCTCCCCGTTCAGAGCAAAGCGGACTCAAAAGACGCTCTGCAGCAAACACCAGTCGATGAGGAGAGCGAGCAAGAGGAACAGTGGCGTCGGACTGTTTTGGAGTGTATAGCGTTGAACCCGCCCCTTCGGGCCCAGGCTCTGGCTGAACAGAGCAACAGCATGACCTTACCGCCCGTTGCTGCGCACGAAACTGGTGCCATTCTCGAGCGATTCTCCGCTGCGTTGGTCGGCCCACAGATGGACATGAGCTCGTTACTTCTCCAAGCTCTCCTTCACCCCTCAACGACTTCCGATGCGAATGGATTGGACGTCCCTTCTGCGCCTAGCAATTCGGGCGGGACGCTGATGGAGAGTGACGGAGGTGTCGATGTGTTGGAATCGCCGTACATCATTGCGGGCTGTCAAGGCTATGCGACTCGGATGGCACCGGCTGCGCTCAAGTTTTGGGACAAGCTGGGACTGTCGGCCGTGGGAGGGCCCAAACATGTGGCACCATTCATTCTGCAGCTTGATGCGTCTGAGTATCTTCTGAATAGTGCTGTCAAGTGGCTTGAGCGGATCGACCTTATCTTTCAGGTGAGTGTTTGGAAGTACACGTCTTTGCGTCTCAATACAAGTCTCAGACCCTGATCTTTCCTTATACATTCACCTGTCCAAATAGATGCATGGGCTCGGCTCGCACGTCCCTAACAACCACAGCGTCCTGCGACTCGGCGACGGAAGTGCGATCGACATAGCCGAGGTCCTTGGCTCGATGGCAATCGACACAGCGCAGCAGGAGTGCTGGGAAGACACGATGGGATCCATCTTCGACACTCTGAAAACCCATGCCAATAACGCATCGCACATCATCATCTACATCGTTGGCACGCCAGCTTGGCCGATTCGATGGCAAGGACTCACTCGGATGCGGGAAGACCTTACTTCGATGGCGCGACAACGTCTTGGTACCCAGGGTTGGCAGCTTCAGGTCCGAGGCGTTCCACAGATGATGATCTTTGAGCATGGCGTCGGTCCATTGGGAGCTGGTCATCGAGTGTCCTTCGACCTGAAGAGATTCGCATTTGCCATTTACGATTCCCTGCAACGCGCTGTTCCGCATGCCACTGGAAAATCTCTCGCTGCGATGGGTCCACGCGGCCAGGGTCATGACCAGGACCTTGACCTGGTTCAATACCCCGCTTTCACCCTCGCGCCCTTGTTCCAGCGTCACATGATGGACATCAGTCTGAGATGGCCACTCTCCTCTCGCGACGTAGTTGACCGTGGACTGCTCTTGCACGTCGGCTACGAACTGCGGGCAGCGCATGATTGCGTTGTCATGACGGTCATGGACCAGCGTGGGCAATCGTTTTTCACGGATGCGTGGAAGACGAAGCAGGTCTTGGTCGAAGATCTTGCCGTAATCTGGCTCAAGACTGTGCAATTTGCTCGGCGAGCAGACGTTGCTTGGCGATTCGTCATTTGCAAGTCGTCGTCAATGTCCTTCGAAGAGGTATTGGGTGAGTATATTCGCAGACCCGGAAGCGCTTCGTAGGGTTGAATTTTGTACTGATGCCGCGTGTGGACTTCGTTTCAGCCTGGTCTTCTCTCGAGCGATGCGGCATGTTCCGAGGTCCAGGAATACTCGATGTCACTCTGGGATGCGTCGATACCGATTCCCCCCTCTCCCTTCTACCTACAGCGGACGCGCCTTCCGGCCTCGCGAGCGGTCCAGCCGCACCTAATGCCGTCATGCTCGATGGCTCCAGTTTCAACTACGCACTGTATCCACCTCAACGTCTCTTCGTGTCACCCCCAGTTTTTGTCTCGCATTACCCAGCATCGCATCAACTTCGACCGTCATCTTCAACATCAACACAGTCTCGACCGAACCCTCTCATCCACAACCATGACGACATCTTGGCCTTAGCATCTTCTGCGACGGTGCGCATTCCGAGACAGACTGATTACAGCACGGCTTCGACGGGTACGTTTTCGACTCACGTATTCTCGGTCCCTGTGCACCGAGTTGCTCCGCATGTGCTTTGGTTCCACATCTTGCAAGTGTATTCTAAAGACAGTCATCATCATCATCACTCATCCTCGACCGATGGAGGAGCTCGATCTGGCCCCGCCGCGCGGCCGTCGGGACACCACGCACACCTTTCAAAGTCCGGAGGAGGAGGTACGGCGGGATCGACAAACGCGGACTTTGGCGGGTTCAATCCGTTCTTGTCGGCTCAGGCGGCGCTTCATGGGCGGATGTCTAGCAAGCTTGGTTCGCACTTCGGATCGGACGCGCGACTGGGTTCTTCTCCCCTGTCGGCGGGTATGGTGCATTCCGCCTCAGCAAATACGGACTACCCGACGGTATCTTCCACAGGCGTCGGACCCGTATACGCATCTTCGCCATCTCTGACTGCTTCTGCTGCTGCGACAGCCGCGAATGCCGCTGCTGATGCCTCTGTCCGAGCTGCGTTGAGGACCCGTCTACGGGATATCACCCAGAGCATGCACGAGCTTCAGTTTTTGAGCATGGAACGGTACGCACTTGCGGAGCCGGCTTGCTTCTTGCCGGCGCACTTGGGTCTCCTCGCAGTTTCGGCGCCGGGTTTGGCCAGCTATGTTCCGATGACGGCGGGTCGGCCTGATTCGGAATGCAGCGACGAATAGGGCTGAAGGGGACGGAGCAGTGCTCGAGGGGGGGAAGTGTGGGTCTGGAATGGGCAGTTGGCACCCTACAGTAGCAGTGTGAGCATGGACCACCACCACCAGCAGTCCCTCAAAGTCTACGGAGTCCGCGAGGGAAGATAGAGCAGACGTCCGATGTATGTATTTTTCAGTCGCAGCACCGTTTCCGCAAAACGATCTCTCCATGGTCTTGTTTCTGGCTGTGAGGGGGCTCACGCTCATCGGCTTGGGACTGCTACGTCGGTCCACCCTCTTATGGACTCGGAACTGCTAGTCTCGCTGTCGCTGAGCCCTCAGCGACGTCCCCGCTGTCTCCCAGACTACGGAACTGCTCTGTCTGAAGAAGGAGTTCACACTCATGGGCTCGAGACTGCCATGTACGTGTGACGGGGTTCACGCTTTTGGAATCGGAACTGGTATGAATGACGGGGCTCACGCTGATGGACTCGTAGAGCAGAAGCAAAGTACAGATGACAGATGACAAAATTGAAAAGTTTCCCCGCCCCGAAGGTGCTCATCACTCCTCCTCGAACTCCTCCCGCGTACGCTTCTTGGCCCGCTCGAGCGCCACGCTGTATGGGTCATCCACCGGCCTACCCAAGGTGAAGCGGAGTCCCAAGACTTTCCCCTTGGAAGGGTCGATGTTCTTGACGCTCCGACGCGGACGACCGTCTCGATGGACGTACTTGTTCGCCGAGGGTCGGGTACGATTGTTAACATTGAACCCTTTGAGGATCTGACCGCGACAGAGTGGACATATGCCCGCGAGGTTGTGCACGGCCCGAGCGGGTGGGGATGAGCGGTGGAGAATGGAGGAGGAGAATGGCATGCCGGGATGGGGACGATGGAGATGCATGGATGAGTAGCGCAAACCGGTTGATGCGCTTCCACTGCCACTGCTGGATGATGCTGCGCTCGAAGGTGGAGGACTGGCAAAGCGGTCAGAGTAGGAGGTGGTGGTGGTGGTGGTGGTGCTGCTGCTGCTGGCAGTCGAACCCTGACTAGAGGCCGGCGCAGCTGCAGCTGCCTCAGCTGCAGGAGAATCTGGCTGATGATGTTCGATGGTTGAGGATGGGAACATGGCTGTGGCGAATGGCCTTAGACGCTCGAATGCGTTCTGTGCTACCGCACGGGCCCCGTTGATGAAGCCCGGTTGATGAGTACTGGCTGATGTACTCTGCAGTGCCGAGGACGATGCAGTCGCAGCAGCAGGAGCAGCCACAGCCGCAGCAGGACCAGGAGCAGACGACGATGATGGTACGGGATGAGATGGCAGCGGATTCCGACTGCTACCCGATGTGGACGCTGCAGCATGAGCGTTCGCATTGGCGGTGGCGCGCAGTGATGTCCTTGCTCTCCCATCTGCGGCCATCTCTGCCGATCGACGAAGATGAGCTTCGGTGAGTGCTGCGGGTATGTGAGTTGGAAGTGATTGGTGGTGGTGGTGGCCACCTCCTGCTGCTGCTGCGTAGAGACCTCCTGGGATGAACATTCTTCGTTCGGCATCTTCTTGTTGCTTCTTCTTTGTTTGGGTGGCTAGAGCGTCGAACAAGCAGCCGCCGCAGAAGACGTGGCCGCAGGCTGTACATAAGGGGAAGAGCGTTGCGGTATTTGAGTCAGTATTCAAGCATTTAGAGGAAGGAGGATCGCAGCGGCGGGAAAGACAGACACTCACGCGTTGACACGGCATTTGTGGGCGGGGAAAGGCAGATAGGGCAATTATATGTGGATAGCAGGGGCAGGGCAATCGGTATGGCGTCTGGGTCTGCCTGGTAGGGGATAGCATGAGCGAGTACGGGTGAAGGTGGGGAGGGGATGGGCGAGTCGAAAGCTCTTGACTTTGCCTTGGCTCGTTCGGACAGGACCTGATTGTGATTTGTCTTTCGAATGGCAGCACGAGGCAGGGGAAACTGTCCTCGCTGTCCCTGTCCTGGCAGATGGAGGTTCTTGTCTGCTGCTGCTGTGGTTGTGGTGTTGTGGGATACGCCTATGACTTGGGGGAGGTCAGGGTCGGAGTCGGAGTCGTCGATGACGATTGTTTCGATGTGTTGGCGCTGCTGTGTGGGATGTTGGCGATGGTTTAGCTGGGCGAGTCTGGACATGGTGAGGTTTGCTGTGGGAGATGATGATGGCTGTGAGGATGAAGTGAATGCGGTGCTGAGTTTGTCGATTGCTGATGTCGTTGTCGTTCCAAAGGCGGGCGGCGAGTCGAGATGCTCGCCTCACTTTCATTTTGGTGTACTCGAGACGCCACGCGGAGATCCACAATTTTCCGGGCACTTTTCTGAAGAATCGGGGTGTTTTCCGGTTCATGCATTTGTTCGTCGATTGTCATCCGCATGTTGGCAACGGCTTCCCTTTCACTCACTCCATTCCTTTGCGTCGCATTCTTCGAGGCATGACAACGAGCATCAATCATGATCTGGACATCGACACACGAGCCAATGCACAGTCAAGCTGAGGAAACCATTTCGATGTCAGCAACGCCCAGTAATGCGATCCATCCCAGCACTGCAGCGTACGAGCATCACACGACAACCGTCTCTGCAATCATCCGCTTCGCCAAACCTTTGAGATGTTCTCTGTCCCACCGCGCATCGTCCTCTCAGGCTCTAAGGCAGTCATTGGTCGATTGAGGGCGAGCGGACTTCTATTCCTGCGGTGAGATCTTACAGCCTTGCCTTCCAGCAGTACTGACTCTCCACCGCCAGCAGAGAGTCGAATGTTCATCTTCTAACAGCTCGAAAGTGGTCAAAATCTAACCATCTGGGTCTGCTCACTTTCTCTCCCTCCCTTCCACTTTCCCATCTTCCCTTCTCCTCATCGTCAATCCTCTCTCACACAGACACCTCTTCCTCACACATCTCTTCGACGATACCTCTTCCTTACACCTCTCTTCAACAACATCTCTCCATCACACACACAGCCGCACAGGTCCGGCTTCTCCTGGAGTAGAGCGTTCATCCTTCATCCTTCTCCTTCTTCTCTCCCTCTATCCCCCCTCCCAACCCTCCCCATACCCCCATCTCTCCACACAGATCCTCACGCACATCGGCACATACACTCCGTATGTATAAGCTTGCGTCTTGGGAGGGGGGTTAATCGCACGCAACGCTTATACATACAACACCCACACACCATACCTACACCTCAACACTCACTCAAACCTACAACACACACACAAACCTTCACGAACAAATCTACACACACACACAAACTACACACACAAACATACACACAACACACAAACCTCACACACAAACACACTTGAACGCGAATGCGCATAAGCCCACGCCAACGCCAGTGCTTCCACGCACACTCCCAGGCAGCGGTCGAAAGCTGGAATGCGGCACAGTCCCTCTCCTACGGGTTTGGGCTCCCTACCTTTCCCCCCCTCTAACCCCCCCTCCCCATCCCTTCCCATATCACCCACGTCTCCATACAGACCCTCACGCTCACATACTTCCGGTATGCATAGGCTTGCGTCTTGGGAGGGGGGCTATTTATACGCAATGCTTATGCATACCACCTACACTCCATCTACACCTCACACTCAAACAAACTCACTCAAACTCACTCAAACTCATACACACTCACACAAACTTACACACACTCAAACCTCACATACACAAACCTCTCTCACACACACACAAACTTACACACATACAAACCACACGCAGACCTACACTTGAACATGAATGCGCACAAGCCCACGCCAAATGACCGTGCTTCCATGCACACTCCCCAGGCAGAGGCCGATAGCCGAAGTGCGATACATTCCCCTCGCCTCCGGGCTGGGGGGTTCACCATCCCCCCCTTCTCCCTCCATTCCTTTGCGCCGTCGGCCGCTGTTGATCGTCGTATCCAAGGCCGGCACAACCCACCGGGGAATTTGCGCCTCCCCTGTGAGTACCATTTTGCCTCTCGAGTTGGCAGTTTGTTTTCCCTGTTCAGTTTTGATGACTTCTCGCCGATTACTGACGAGGGTCCTTTCCCTTTTTCCTTTGGACAATGTGCTCCCGACCCTCGAGCATCGCCTACCTCCATCAAGTTCCTTGACGTCGTCGGGCTGTTGCTGATCATGCTCTCCATGTGAGTGTGCCTTTTCTGCTGCTTGCTATGCTTCCATGGAACACTGACGTTCTGTTCTTCTTCATGCTGGCCTTTCCTTCAGTGATGTCTGGATTCGACGTTGCCCACCCTCTTGCTTCCTTTCCGGTCCTGTGCATCCCCTTCCATTTGTTCTCTTGCTCGTTCCGCGAATACTTATCGATCTTGCATTTCCTGATTCTCATCCTTTATATCGCCCTGGTGCCCTTCATGATTTTCAGCCATCAGCGAGACCGGCGCTGACCTTCGACACGGCCTTGACGTGTTCCTCGAGAGCTTGACTGAGAGGAGTTGTCAGCAGCAAGGATACGTAGTTTTCTGCTGCACTTCCTGTTGGCAAACCAATGCACGAGGATGGCGGGAGAAGTCTCTCTCTCAGAGGAGGGCTGTTCCGAATTCGTGCATTGCATCAACAAAAGCTGGCGCGTTTCTTTGACTGTGCTTGAAAAGGAGGGGTTATCGAAGTCGGGACAAAGACAGAATAAGGAAGGAAAGACATTCACCCTACGCGTGCTCGTTTGGACGCTGGCCCTGGATATGACGGTGCGGGAGGGGCTGGTGATTGAGACGACCTAGAAGCGGCGACGAGCTGCTGGGAGAATAAGTTGACAGCAGCGAGTGAGGAGGGATCGTTGCTGTCGTCGTCTTCGTCGTCATCGGGTACGTCTACGAGGTCCATCTCTACCTGTTCGTTGGATCGGGTGGTGGAGTGTCGAGAGCGCTTTTGTGATGGGCGGGAGGAGGAAGGACCTGTAGCGACAGCTTCTGCGACGACAGCCGCTGCCGCCGCAGCCGCAGCCGCGTCATTAGATAGAGCTTCGTAGTACTCCACAGGCGCAGGTGAAGGGGGTCGTCTGACACCGAGATGGGATGCGATGGCGAGGACGAGAGCCTTGGTATGTCTGATATCTTCTTCGAGATGGTTGAGTCGATCAAAGACGGCCTCTGTGAGTTCTCGTTGTTGGTTGGCTGCTACTTCCTTGGGAGCTTTTTCGAAGAGACAGTCGAGGTTGTGGGCTTGGCAGCGATTGCAGGGTTTGTTCTCGTCGGCTCCTATGCATCGCATCTGCGTAGAGAGGAGATTGGATCAGATGAGATTTTCGTCAGATAGGAGGATGGGGAATGAGCGCGCCGGATGCTCACCTTTTGCTTTCTGCAGTTGACACATGCGCGCTGTGCTCTTCCTGATGGTTTGGACCCTCCGCCTCCTCCTCCTCCGCCATTCCGCTCCTTTGCTTCGTTGGCTGCTGTTGTGAGTGATGATGCGGATGTGGATGTATGCTGCTGCTGTTGACTGTGCTGGTGGTGGTGCTGATGATCTGGTGAGATGGCGTCGTGAGTCTCGCTGGGAAGAGGAGGTGCAGGACCTGCTGATGGAGAGAGGATGCCGTTGACGTGGTCTGCTGTGAAAGGCGCTGGTGCAGGTGGAGGTGGAGGTGGTTGGAGTGTCGATGCTGCTGCTGCTGCTGATGGTAATGGTGTTATGATGGAAGCTGCTGCTGCTGCCGCCGCTGCTGCTGCTGCTGCTGCTGCTGCGTGCATGACATCGTTCCCTGCTGCTGCTGCTGTCGATGCTGCTGTTGAAGTGGATGGATCTGCGCCGTAGTGAGTGAACTCCTGGTAGACGCGGTCTGCTGCTGCGTGTGCTGCTGCTGCTGCTGATGGCGAGGCTACTGCTGCTGCTGCTGTTGAAGAGGACACGCCGCGTGATTCCTGCTTTGATGTTGGCGATGATGTTGACATTGTGACGCGCTGCTGTTGAGTTGGAGAGACGCGTCCAGAGAAAGAAGGGGAGCGCGTTCGAGGTAATAATAAGAGGTGGTGGTGGGATGAAATTCGCGACACCGTGTTGCGAAATCGATAAGATAACATCGGGCGATTGTAATATTTGGGACCGACCCCCTGTCTTTAATGTAATGGAGCTGGACGACATCGACGCGCTTCACCTCGACATCAGCAACAACAACAACAACAATGACGCGTCCATCTTCGCCCTCACACTCCGTCGCGTCCTCCACCGCGTCGCGCAGATCAACAACAAGCACAATCTCGCGTCGTGGTCCACCGCCTGCTCCACCACAGAAACCCTTCCATCTCACTCTGCGCTCAAAAGTATCGCCATACGAAGCAGCAGCATCTCCACCATCATCTCCACCTCAACCTCAACCCTTCTCACACTCTCACTGGGACAGCCAGGCAACCATCAGAGGTATGCCTCTAGTAACACCCTCAGCAGTCTCCACCCTCCGACCCACTCACACCGGAGTCTCAGCCGCAGAGAGCTTCTTCTCCTCATACACCTCCTCAGTACACTCAAGAGAACCCTCCTTACTCCTCCCAGACGAGACAGGCATGGGTTCAGCAGGATTCGCAATCGCTTCGTCGCCCTCCTCATTCCTCCATCAGCATAATGCGCATTCCATCGCAACCACGACCGTGGCATCGACATCGACAGCGGCAACAACGCCTGCTCCTACATCTCCGACCAACACCATCTCCAATATCACACCAAGGACCTTCAATCTCGACGACGACAACGATGAGGGGGATGATGATGATGCTGGAAGTGATGACATCGAAGACATCGACTCCTTCCTCGGCGATGACACTCCCCAGCACAACATCGCAAGTCCCAAGAGGGCGACAATCGTCTTCACCAGTCCAACAATATCCGCCGAATCGCCTCTCGTCGCAGCCCCCGCGCAAGCTGCAGCAGCAGCACCCATACCTGAACAAGAGCCCGCCCCAGTCGAAAATGCACCAGTCATGTCTGCGCAAGACGGAACGGAGGAGGCGGACGAGGACGAGGAGGATGCCCGCTTTCAGGCTTGGCTCCAAGGCGCAGCTTCCGATAACACTCCCCAGCAGAACATCGCAGCTCTCCCGCCCATCGTACCCGAAGAAGAGCCCGAGTCAGTCGAAATCGAGCAGGAAACGCCTGCGCAAGAGGAAGCGCAACAGAATGACGAGGACGAGGAGGATGCCCGCTTCCAGGCGTGGCTCCAAGGCGCTTCTTCCAACCATCGCCACCCTTCCGCGGGATCCGTACCTTCACCCGAACGCACGCAACCAGCATCGGCCGATGTCTCCTACGACACCGCTTCCTCCGATTACAGTCGCCATGCCACGCTCAAGGCCGGTCAGACATCTCTCACCTCCATCCCCGAGCGACCGACAAGCTCGGGTCAAGAAGTCTTAAGTTCGACAGCATTCACGCCAGCAAACATCCAAGAACCATCCCCGGCACGTGTGGAGTACGCGTCGCAAATTCCGCCTTCGATCCGGAACCATCATATGCCCGCGACGCGTCTCTCGGACGCTTCTTCCGCCTCGCCTGTCCTTGTGCCTTCCTACAATGCTATCGAAATTCGACCTCCCATGCCGATCGAGCCTCTCTCTGCGTCCGCCAACGCGATCGCCACCACCAGTGTCCCCGGTGCTGCTCCCTCCCGACCGGGCTACATCGCCAATCTGCTCTCCTTCGGCGGTAAGAGCTTCAACCGCTTCGCTCCCTATGTCAGCAGTGGAGCCGAGGATTGGATCTTGTGCACCGAGGCCGGCGCTGGTATCGAAGCCCCTAGCGCAGTCGACGATTCTTCCTTTGAAGATGATGAGGAAGGAGGAGGAGGAGGTGTAGATGGCACGTGGGGTCGAGGCACCCAACGATCCATGCATGATCTGTCTTCTTTGACCCTTTCCTCGCTCTCGCGGAGCGCCCGACGCTCCAAGGGCGAGATCACTCAGCATATGGTCATCTCCGGTCCAGCGGGTCCGAGATGGCAGGCCCGATCGCCGGCGTTCCACGTATCTGTGCACAGTCCGATCAAGAAGAAGAAGATGAATAGGATGCACGAGTACATGCTTTACACTGTCACAAGCACGTACCCTGCCCTCGAAGACATGCGTCGGATGGGGTCTTCCTCTTCTTCTTCTTCGCGGAGAGCTGGCTCAGGCGAGGAAGGGACGGCCAATGCTCCCGAGATGGAATATGCAATGCCGTACGATCCCACCCTCCCACCTTCACCCGCCGGGCACACCTTGACCGTCCTTCGGCGCTTCACCCAATTCGCCTGGCTCTCCCGCGTCCTCTCGACCCGCTATCCGGCCCTCATCCTCCCGCCTCTCCCCTCCAAACAGTACGCAGGCCGCTTCTCCTCCGACTTCATCGAGACGCGTCGGGCCGATCTTGATCTGTGGCTTTCGCGCGTGGTCAGACATCCTGTGGCGCGGTATGAGGAAGCGCTCATTTTCTTCCTGAGTGAGGAGGATGAGGGCGAGTGGAAGAGACGCGAGGCGGAGTTTGAAGTCATGCCCAAGGTGGAGATCGTTTCCGGGATTGGACCTACGGGTGCTTATTCGACTGTGGGAAGGAAAGGTTTGCCGGTTACCCTAGCGAATGGGAGTAAAAGCTCGAATGCGGCGGCTGCGGCGGCGGCGGGGGTCAAGTCGGTGGTAGTGCTAGAGGGCGCGCCTACCTTCTTCGCTTCTACTTTCCATCCGGATTTCAATCTGGACGTGGGCGATGCGGCCGCTGAGGCGCGTGCGTTGGAACGATTCGCAGACGCGTATGAGCGTGCGATGATGTTAGAGCCTGGTGGGGGGATGTCTGGTTCGCTCTCCGGTCATGGTGGCGCGGGCGGCCGATCGGCTAGTGGGAGTGGTGCGAGTGGTGGGGGGAACGGTGGTGGTGGCTCCGGCTCGACGGTTGGATCGAGCGCGTCTGCGATTGCCGATTCGGCGGGGCCGAATGCTCTTCCGCCTAAAGGGTATCCTGCTGCGGGTGCGATGGGTGTCCTCCCTGCCTGGCGAGGGTTGAGGGAGAGCACGGCACTGAGTGCGAACTCGTACCGGGATCTGTCGTTCTCCCTCCTCAGGCTTGTTACGGGTCGTGGATTAGGATTGTCAGATGATCAACCCCCACCGCCGGGTAGTTCGGGTTCTGCTGGATCTGTTCCTGCGGCTGGAGGAGGAGGAGGAGGAGGTAGTGCGGGTGGGCCGCGGACGCCTGATTTGCGCTCGCAGAAGGATAATCATTGGATGCATGGTCCGCCTATGGGTGGGTTGGGCAAGCGGCACGCCACGGGGGCCAGTAATGAGGAGGGCGGATGGTGTTGGCGGGAGGGATGTACAGGTCAGTTTGCTCACGGGTATTGTTGTTCCAAGGCGTGGTCTCAGGAAAAAACTGACCCCACTGTTTTCTCGGGTCTTTCCTTTTATAGAATGTGTCGCACTGACCAAGTCATTGCAGTACATGGCTCAGTCTCTCCAGAGTGTTGCTGATGAGTACGAGGACCACACGCGTACGGCTCTCATGCGTCAGCACGAGCGGCTCAAGGCTATCGGTCGACCTCGGCTGAGTATCGACAAGCTGCTCGAGGTCCATCACACCACGACGGCCAAGTACCGCGAAGCGACGGGTGAAGCGGTCGAAGAGACGGACAGGAACAACGCGGGAGCGAGCACGTTGTCCCATTTGACGCAGACGGAGCGGGAGTTGATGGCTGCGAGGTGTGAGACTGTGTTGAATGTCACGATGAGTGAGATGGATCGCGTTCATCAGGAGCGGACGGAGGATTGGACTGCTTGGGGCAAACATTGGCTTGATGAGGAGATTGGGCATTATGAGAGGGTGAGTTTATGTTTTCGATTCTGGGTACAGGTTCCTAACATGATGCTGATACAGAAGTTCTTTTTTGCTTAGTGCCTGGAAACATTGAAAAATGCACGCGCGGCGTTTGAACCTGACTCGTGGGAGTACTATGCACGCGAGGGACCCGTGCTTCCCACTCCCTACGACCGCGAGCTCTACTCGACTCGTCGATCCGCTTTCCCCATTCCTATGCCTAGCGCACCCTATGCGCCATCTGGTATGACGGCCGCGGCCCTGCGACCGGTCTCACTCGCCACGGAGGTCGTCAAGGAAGGCGTGACCATGTTTACCTACCTTTTTGGATCCTCCGCATCTTCGACAGGTTCTGCATCATCCCCCGCTCCTCCGACGGGGGCAGACGGGGGGTATATGTCTGCTGCGGACGTTCGGCGAGAGGTCGGTGGTGGTGGTGGTGGATATAGGGGTTCGCCGCTGATGACGGCTGCCTCTCCTGCTGGTGGTGGTGCCAGAGTCAGTCATACGGCCACGAATGCAGGTCTGGCTTTGAATGCGGCGGTCAACGGACCGACGTCGTCGGCTTACTATAACGATCAGTCGACGAGGGGTCTTTACGCTCGGCCCGGCTATGGGGCTGCGGATGGGGCCTCTGGTGTTCCGCCTGGTGCGGGTGCTGGAGGCTCGATTGCGTGGCCGGGTGCTGAGCAGTTGTTGGCGCGTCGGTCTGGACAGCATCAGCAATACGCACAGCAACAGCAGCAACAGCAACAGCAACAGCAACAGCAACAGCAACAGCAACAGCAACAGCAACAGCAACAGCAACAGCAGCAGCAATGGTGCGATCCGGAATCGTACGGCACAATAGGTGAGGCCCGAGGAGCTGGTGGTGGACCTGGACAGGGACCGCCTCAGCATCGACATCATGCGCATGCTCCGTCTGTTCCTTCTGCGTCTTCATTGTTTGCTCCGTGGCGATAGACCCTGCAGGTGTCGGCGCGAGCGAACCCACGGTTTCTGCAGTTCCTTTTACACGACACCCGACGACACACGATTTCTCTCTATGGACACTACTTCAATAATCATACTAGCGAGCGGAACGACAGTTCGCGAATAGACCTTTTGGCGTCCTGGCCCGGCTCAACGCGTTTTCCCTTGTCCTGCACTCTCCATTCACATCTTTCCTGTTGTAACATCGTTGCAAACATTTCTCTGGGCAATTGACCGGTCTCGTACAGCACATACACCCAAGTCCGAGAATGTGAAGTGATGTAAGACAAAAGTTGAAAGGATGTTGGTATTGCTGCAAATTGAGATATGTATTCAGGTAGGGGGAAGTCGAAGCTTCGCCGCGGTGAAAAGAAGATAGTGAACTGTGCAAGTATTTTACGAGTATGCTCAAGCACAGGCCTTAAAGGAGTGTGATAGTTGTATGGTTTGTAGGCGATGGTTCAACGTTTGAAGGCAAATCTGAGGCGAGTGGTCCTAAGGAAAGCGTCGGGTGCTGGAGTTCGAGCGCGACGGCTATGGTCGAAAGTGGGTGGCATGCGCATGGAACGAGGCTATGAGCGATGGTGCGAAGAAAAGCCGAGTGACCGGGCATTGTTTCCTGAGAGGGGGGTATCCGATAGGTAGGGGGTTTTCGAAGGGATCCAGAAAAGGATCGCGTTCGATGAGCTGCCTGACTCGTGAACATGTAAGGCGAGTACTGGCTGAGCTTTTGTTCGAGTGTTTTGAGGGTAGGGTAGGGAGGACCAGCATCTTGATTACTGCTGGAGGTGGTGAAGGGTTCCTTCAGGCAACAATCTTCCAATGCGTCTCGTCGTCGATGACATTGCGGAGCTTGTACCCTTGGTACTCCATACGCCTCGCAACGGTCCCTGAAGAGAAATGTGTTCAGCCGATCGGTCGAAAAGCGGAAGGTAGGTACTTCAGAATTTGGGAGTACTCACAGTGCATGGCAGGCTCTTCGGTGCGGATCACGCGTCGGCTACCAAGGTTGAGACCTGTCACCTTCTTCCAGCCTCCGTCTTTGGTGGGCTTAAAGAGCTTGACAGGATACAGCTCCAAGATCCACCAGATCTGTGTGAACGTAGGCAGGGGGTGTCAGAAGATTCGACGCTCGTAGGTCTCCTTTTCGCGTCTCTGAACTCACCTTGCTCAGCTTCAGCTGATCGTTAATCTCGCACATCGCGTCGTAGAAGGACTCCTCGTCCTCTGGCAAGACTGCGTCCGAGTTATCCTCCAAAGCCAACCTGCCCGGTTCAACCTCCCTCATGCTCGCCCGTCGGCTCGCAAGAGAAGGTAATGAGCCTTGGCTGTATCGGTCCAAACTGGATGGCTTGGGTCCGACGACGGGCACCTTCGGGTCGATGTACTTGGGCCACATCTTGTGGATGTCGAGGGAGAACTCAGCTAGACGTTCGGTCTGCCAGAGGATTCCGAGATTACACTCGAAGGTTTGACGGATCATCCACCTCAGCGGGATGCGCGCAAGAGAATGCCTTGCCCCGTTTGGCGCAGCCCCGCCCCCGACATCGGCATGTCCGCCAACGAAGTAGCACTTCGGACGTGATTATCACGCGTTGGTAGGGAGAAGACAGTGAGTTCGACCAGATTCGTGTCTCATTTGGCATCCAGACGCGAAAAACTCACCTCTTTGACGTCTGTCACCGATGTCTGGCCCTTCTGGAATACTCGATCTTCAAGATTAAACTTAGTCTCGAACAGCGCCTGACGCTGATCCTTTGTGAGCTTCCGCAAAGACTCGTTCAATACCGGGTCGTCCGTATTCGCATTTTCCACAGCCGTACTGGCGCTCGTGCTCGAAGCACGTCGCAAAGCCGAAGCGATGGTGTTCCGACGCGGCAGGCTGTTGCCCCCTCCTGACGTCTTGAGCCCGCCGTTATTGGGAGAGAGTGGGGAACCCAGGCCGGTGAAGTCTACGGTGGGACGTCGGCTTGGTGTTCGGGCGCCATTACCGTCACTGGCTTTGGGTGGCAACTGGAAGTCTCGCTCCTGCACCGGGCTGCTCGCGAATGCCTTGGTGTCTATCATTGTTGGCGACGGCGGGAAGGTCACCGCGGCGTTGAAGCTGAGGTCGGACGTGATCTTGCGGCTATTGGGAGAAGCAGTTTGACCGTCGGTGTTAGACTTCCGTACTTGCTCGGCTGCAAGATCAGCCTCTTTGCGCTGTCTCATGCGCGACGGGCTGACGTAGGAGTACGTGGGCTTGAAACGCTGAACGACGGTCTTTTCTGTTGGCTTAGTGGTCTCGATGCGCTGCTTCCAGAGGGTTGGCTTGAATTTGGCTCTTCGCTCGTCGAGGGCTATGGCGTGGCGGAAGTACCGAATGGACTCATTGGTACCAGTTGAAAAGGGCAGCGTACGAGGGATGACGCCCACACTGGCAACCGTATCCCTGTTTTTCCGCGTCGGGGAGAAGAGAGATCAGCATTTTGTGGTCCATTCCAAAACTACGGACACTGCGGAAACTTACCAGAGACCAACAAACGCGACATTGACCTACACATGATAGAGGAAAGCACTCGATGGTCAGGAGAAAGACGTAAACGCCCTGCAAGCAGAGACGGGAGAACTCACATCGATACAGAAAGTGCGCTTGAAATCGGCGCTCATCTTCCATCCGAGAGGTGTATCATCCTTGAACTGCTTGTACGCAAAGACAACCTGTTCCTCGTTCCATGCCGGCAGAAGCCCGACCTTGTGAAGCATTCCAGCAAGACTGCGGGCTGTGTAAGCTCCTCTGCTGAAGCCGAATAGGCAGATGTTGTCGCCCTCGCGGTAGTTCTGCATCAGGAAGGCATAGGCGTCGCGGACGTGAACGCCGAGGCCTGATCCGATGGCCATGTCTAGAGCGGCACCGAAACCAGTCTTTGCCTTGCCCCCGGCATTGGAAGTGTATGTTCCGATACCGGTCTGTAACCAAGCCCGCAGTCAGGACATACAGCGCCAATTTCTCATCGCCTTTGCAGATTCCACTCACCTGGTAGTAGCAGATCTGGCTAGGATCATCCTTCTTGAGCGCTCCAAAGACGCTGATGACATTGGACACATCCGAATCGAAGAGATCACCAGTGCCGTCCAAACAGACGACGAGCGTTCGCGTGCGTGGCTTCTCCGAGTCTCGCTGGGAGGGGATGACGGTCGGGAAGACGTATTGGCCAGGAGCTGGGTTGGCGTATGTCGATGTAGGAGCCGACGTCGGGCCCACAGCTTGGCCGTTCATGGTTTACAGGCAGCGTCTGACGGTCTACGTAGGAATCTACGGCGAAGCAATCTTGGTCAACAGAGGGAACCCAGGCGTCACGCTGCGAGAACTTGGAAGAAGAAGAGGAAGAGAGTTGATACTTAAAGGGGAGAAAGGTCAGCCTCAGAGGGAACGTGGTGGTCACTGCGGAGGAAGGTTCTTGACGGATTCCCAGAACTTGGGGTGAACGCGTGAGCTTGGAAACAGGAAGCGAGGAAACCCAGAAAGGCTAACATCGACGCACGGGTCTCACATCTCACGGTCAGTGGGCAGCAGCCTGATGAAAGTGGCCACAAGCAGTCACAACAGTATTGTCAAACTTTGGGTATCACAGAAGTGAAGTAGTACACAGTAGTGTGGGAAGTAGAACTCACCAAACGCAAGGACAAGAAGAGCAGCCACAATGAAAAAAGGCAGCAGGCGAGTCTCAAATCGCAAAAGACAACGATACACTTGCTGGTTCGATCCACGAAAGACGCCTGTCTGCTGGTCATATGTTGGAGGTAAGCTTCGACAACTTTATTTTTGGGGGTGGGGAATTCGTCAACCAGGGCACGTACGCGAGGATTGGAATATCCAAGGCGCCAGGCGGTCGCAGCAGCGTAGCAGCGGGATCGGCGACAAGATCTCTTCCGAGAGTTAGTTAAGATGAATAAAGTGGTAAGCGCTAAATAAAGCCTGTCCAAGCTTTCGAGTGTGGCTTACTTGTTGGTGATCGCTGATCATATGTATATCATACCGGATGTGCCCGCCGCCGAAGCTCCCAAGCCCCAAGTACATAGTCGAAGCTCGGGGTACATACTCGTAGAAGCTCCTCGCTCCTCTGACACTGCCTGCAAAGCCATAAGCGAGTAGGCTGCAGAGAGAAGCGACGATGGTGCGGTGCTCACAAAAGAATGTTCCCCCCGAGTACGGCCGGCATCACTAGATAGATGGACTAGCATAATAAGGTGCTGGTACGCGTCGAGGAATTGTTTGTTCGGAAGTGGTAAGATGTGCGCATGAGGATGAGGTGCTTGAGTGACGCTGACCTGCCTTATTGTCTTTTGCAGCTGCCTCAAGCCTCAATAAGCCTCAACCACGTCAAGTGTCGTGTCCGTCTGCCGCCTGTTGTTTGAGATTTGAGAGTGCCGCGTGTCTGGCTGTGTGTGGTGGTGGTGGACCAAAATTCGGACTGAAGGTGGTGGTCAATAAGGTTCCGCGCTAGAAGCTCGGCACTCGGTAACTTATCAAAGTTTATTTGTTATCTAGTGTGTCAATCTGTTTCAGTACGCACAAATCGAAGAAGGCGTACGGCGTACCCATGAACCTTAATCCAGAGTGATCTTCGTATTGCGCCTCCTTTCACCACCGTCCACCGACCGGCGACCATCTTTCCTTCCAACTCACGACTCACCACTTCCTCCTCGGGCCTCCCATCATTCCAAGAGAAGCCTTTGGCGACTTCTCACTTCTCACCATACACCATCTTTACCGACCCCCGAATACACACGCGCGCTGATCAACGCGGCCCATAATGATAATGTTGTATGTACCGCGGTGTTGATCCTTAGCGCTTAGCTCTGTAAGCGATTTCCCAAGAATCTGGCACGCCCGGCGTCTGCTGTCAGCGATGCGCTGTACCAAAGCAGCTCGGCCCAAGTCCCAACACAATTACACAGTATACGCTTACATACATATCAGCGATAAGCGATCAGCGATCAGAATCAGACTCAACGAAGAACAAAAGCTTGTGAGATTATTATTCGAGGGCCTTCGAAGTTCGAACTCCCAGAATACGTAGTACTATGTATGCATGTATGCGTATGTAGGGCCAATTTTCCTTTTGTTTGACCGATGGGTACTCACGAGAACTCTCGGAGAGGAGAAAGGTCGTGCCCTGTCGTAGTCTGTGCGACCTTCTTGCACATTATTGAATACTGAAAACTGTCTGGGTGATTGAGGATTACATTCCTGGCAATCCGTGCCCAGCTTCCGCGTTCCGAACGCGTCGAAGGGCTGCTTGCAGGCTGGGCCCCCTGCTTACTGCAGCTGCCAACTTTATGTGAGGGGCAAGGAAGGTAAATGTATGCACACACAACGCAGCACATGCCCTGCTCCGAGTACGAGAGTCGTGGCAGACCCACATACAGTCCACACATACATACATCCTTCTGCACCTTCGAACATCGGAAAAAGGTGACATTGCGGCAAGACAGAAATCGAACCAACGGCATCCTATGAACTACCGACCTTACTGCCTACTGCAGAGTGCCCGCTGCAAATCGGACTGTATGTGGTCTGTGGGCCACAAGCTAGCATTTAGCATTTGCTAAGCCGCATTACATATGGTGATTCCCGCCCAGCCTCATGCTGATGCTGCACACTGCTCGCTTCCAAAACACGGCCGCAGTCCTGAAAAGGGTCCTCCTCCGCTACACCACCACATACGAGTACATATGTACACAGCAGCAGCGTCCAGCCAACGACATTCTTCGCAAGCGTAAGCGTGCCACCCTACTTTCTACAACAATCTCCAAAGGAAACCACTTACAAAAGTATTCTTCAGCCAGGCATCATGCATCATCCATCATCCCCCAACAGCACCACATAGCCAAAGCGACATACTTGCCGCATGCCACATGCCTCACCTCCTCGTCCTCTAACGCTCCAATAGTGCCTGGTGTTCGGACAACACAGAGCGCCCCGGCGATCGTGCATTATTTCTCAGAACCTGCTTGGTATTTACTCGTCCAAAAAAAATAGCACATGCACGCGAAGAATGCTGCGCTAGCGAGCGAGCCACTACAGCGCTAGACTAAGGCAGGAACAAGCAGAATCAAAGTGGTGCGCCCGCCTGTCTGCCGCCGATCAATCATCTCGGTGTTGTTGGCCGTTCCCATTCATTGTTCCGCCCCGAACTTCGTTCGATTGGGGCGACTGTGACATAAAAACCTTGGTTCATTGGCCCAATCCTTCGAGTTGATGGACCTTCTCATTCTTCTGCCCATTTCTTCAGAAGCTGCGTCTCCTCTCTGCCTTCCACCCTTTGAGACGACCTTCCAAGCGCGTCACGTCTCTCATCTGAGTGCTTCCGATTTGCCTTTCCTCTACATTCAGGTGTTGTTCCTCCCTATTCCCCTTTCCCTCCCTCGCAACACCTATAGACACTTCCAAGATGCCAGGTGCAATGTCAAAGGTGAGAGTGACTTGTTGCGCGCCGAGTGTGCGAGGGGACCTCACTGTTGCTGACCCTTGAAGCCCCTTCGTTTGTTCCTGTTTCGCCTCGCTGTTCGTCTCGTTGGGCGTTTGATCTTCCCAGCTGATCGGTACCATCAAGCGCAAGCCCACCAGGGCTCTCGATGGCTTGACCGACGAGCAGGCCGCCGCCCCTAACAAGGACGTCAAGCGCACATCGGTCATGCACGATCTCAGCCACCTCCGCGGTACAGATGCGATCCACATGGCCGAGGCTCTTAAGGACCTCGCCGCCGGCGAAGCCATGGACGACCGCAAGCTCTACCTGGAGAATGGCGTGTCAATGTTGCAGAACCTGCCCCCTAACTCGGGTCTCAGCCAGAAGCTGTCGGACGGCTTCATGACCATGCTCTGGCGCGATCTTCCTCACCCGCCCACCATGTACGTCGGTCCTCAGAACCGATACCGCTCGGCCGATGGATCAGGAAACAACCCGCACATGCCTGATCTTGGAAAGGCTGGCTCGCCGTACTCGCGAAGTGTCCCACCCATGCAGCCCAAAGCCGCGGCCATGCCTGACCCGGAGCTTGTGTTTGATCAGCTCCTCCGTCGCGAGGGGTTCAAGCCCCATCCATCGGGCCTTAACCGACTCTTCTTCAGCTTTGCAGTACGTTTATGCTTCCCATTCACGCTTTGCATACGCACCATGGAGATGCTCAATATCTTTTTTGCTTTGCTAGACTGTCGTCATTCACGAGTGCTTCCAGACGAGCCGCAAGAACCCATGGATTAATGAGACCTCGTCCTACGTTGACCTCTCGACCCTGTACGGCAACAATGCTCAGGAGCAGGCTACTGTCCGTACGTTCGAGAACGGTCGTATCTGGCCGGACGTCATCGCTAGCAACCGTATCATGATGGTGAGTCAAACTTCATCAGACTGGCGAGGTCATTGAGTCGAAGTTGACACGTTATTTGATATCTGCCAGATGCCTCCCGGTGTGGTCGCTATCCTACTCCTTTTCTCGCGTCACCACAACCACATCGCCGAGCGTCTTCTCGAAAGTGAGTTTGAAGCCATCTGGAGACACATCCGGCAATCCTCATTCTGACATCTCCATTCGCTCTGTCTCGCCCAGTCAACGAGTGCGAGAAATACGTTCATGACACTTCAAAGCTGACCGATGCTCAGAAGAAGTGGCAGGATGAGGACATCTTCCAGCTGAGTCGCAACATCAACGTGAGCTGCTAGATTTTTCGGTAATGGGCAGGGCCAATCTCCTCACGCGTTTCCTTTCTGTCTTTACTTCGTCAGGTTGCGTTCTTCGCCAGCATTGTGCTCAGGGACTACGTATCCGCCATCTTGAACACAGTCCGAGCTGACAGCACTTGGAACCTGGTAAGTCACACCTAGGAAGCAAAACTGCTGCTTGATATTTCTCATCTCATCACCTTTCCATCTTTCAGGACCTTGGCAAGGAGATCAAGGAAGGCCATGGCGCACGTGTCGAGCGCGGTGGTGGAAACGCTGTCTCTTGCGAGTTCGCAGTGTTGTACCACTGGCACGCTGCCCTCTCCGCTGCGGATGACAAGTGGATGGAGGACATGTTCAAAGCGAAGTACCCCGAAAAGTCGGTCGACGACATCGGTCTTCCGGAGTTTGTCGCAGTCGCACATGAGCATGCTGCCCAACTCGCTGCCACTGAGCCTAAGCAGTGGGCCTTCGGCGGACTCAAGCGTGGCCCTGACGGTCGCTTCGATGATGTCGAGCTTGCGGAGCTCATTAAAGACGCGTGAGTTTCTGCTTCTCTCGAATCGTACTCTGTTCCACAGGTTTGCTGACGTATAGTCATGTGGCTTTCCCAGCATCGAGGAGCCTGCTCACGCATTTGGCGCTCGCGGTACCCCGGCGTCTCTCAAGGTCGTCGACATCCTTGGCCAGCTGCAGGCGCGTAATGTCTTCCAGGTGTGCTCTATGAACGAGTTCCGAAAGTACCTCAACCTCAAGCCCTTCGATTCTTTCCTCGAATGGAACAGCGACCCGCTGATTGCCAAGGCTGCCGAACAGCTGTACGTTCACATCGACAACCTCGAGCTTTACCCTGGTCTGCTCGCAGAGGAGACCAAGCCAGCTATGCCGGGCAGTGGTGTCTGCCCCGGCCACACCATCGGACGCGGTATCCTCGACGACGCCGTCTCCCTCGTCCGATCGGACCGTTTCCTGACACATGACCTGAACATCTCCACGCTGACTTCGTGGGGTATGAGTCAGCTTCAGCCTCAGGGAGGCGCGTACGGAGGAATGCTCCCCGTCATCCTCTTCCGTGCCCTTCCAGGAGCCTGGTTCTTCAACTCGACGTACTGCCTCTTGCCATTCTACACTCCTCCTGCCGTCCGCAAGATCCTGCACGCGAACAAGAAGGAGAAGCTTTACAACACTGACCGACCGGCGAGTGACATGGCTCTGCGCGGCATTCACAGCTTCGACGCGTGCAAGCAGATCTTCTTGGACCGAGACACGTACCGCGTGCTATACGGCCACAACATCCTCGAAGTGTGAGTTCGCTACCGCTCGAAGTACTATTGTTTATGTTTCTTGTTTCTGACCATACAAACGCTTGCGCTTCTGCTTTCTTCAGTACGAACGGCTCTGGATTCATGATCATCTACGACGATTCTACGCGCCACGACCCTCTTTCCAAGGTCATCTTCGAGCCCTTCTTCGGCGGCAACTTCGAGGAGGAGGTCAAGCAGTACTTCGTCTCGCACACCCGGGCACAGATCGCGAAGTGCACTATGGCATTCAGCAAGGGCACGCGACGCCAGATCGATGTTGTCAGAGACATCGTCAACATTGTGCCCATTACCTGGCTGGCGCAAAAGTACGGCATTCCTTTGAAAACTCAGGAGACGCCTCATGGCCTGCTCTCTCCCGCCGAGCTCCTCATGGTCTTGCTTGCTCTCTTCATCTACACGTGAGTTGAGCGGAGGGGAGCGTCTTGATGACGTGTTTGGATGCTGAATACTGATCTCGAAACTCTCTAAATGCAGTTCCTTCCCAGTTATGGAGCACGCCAACTGGAAGCTTCGTGAGGCTGCCACTGAGCACGCACCTACGATACGGAGTCTGCTCGAGGCGCGTCTCAAAGTGCAGGGTGGTATCTCCGAGAAGCTCACCGACTGGTTGGCAAAGGGCACCGCGTACGAGGTCAGCGCTGATGCAGACAGGCTGTACAATGGCTTGCTGGAAAGCAAGCGTCCCATTCCGGAGCTTGTTGCTGCCATGGTCGGAACCATGATTCCTATCGCAGGTAAGTTCCAAGGCGACCTTTCTTGGGCGTTGTACGCGATCAAGCTCCTGACAAAACGTGTTTTTTCTTCTCAAATACCCCCATAGGAAATCTCACTCAGCAGACAGCTCTGCTGGTCGACCTCTTTTTGCAGCCCAAGTATCAGGAGTACAAGAAGCGTATCATCGAGCTCGCAAATCGCGATGACGAAGAGGCCTTCAAAGAACTCGAAGGCTTCGTTTACGAGGGTATGCGTATTCAGCCCGTCGTTCTGGGTCTGCCGCGTCAGGCCGCGAAGGACGTAGTCATCAAGGATGGTGACCGCGAAGTATCTGTCAAGGCGGGCAACCGCCTGATTGTCGGCACCTCAAAGGCGCACTTGGACCCCAAGGCCTTCCCTGATCCGGAGAAGTTGAACCCCCACCGACCCCGAAAGGACTACATCCTGCTCGGTGCCGGCATGCACTTCTGCTGGGGTGCACGTCTCGTAGGCCCTGCCATTGCGGGTATGCTGAAGGAGATCTTCAAGCTTCCCAACATCCGTCGTGCGCCTGGACGACCTGGCTCATTTGTCCGGGTCACGGAGGACGTCGCGGAGGGCGTCAGTACCAGTTTGTACTTGGACACGTTCTCGAGAGAATCGGTGAGTATCCATAATCAGCGCCCACATTCGTTCGAATTTTGAACGTTTGTTTACTGACTGCTTGCTTTCACTCTCACTTACAGCCCCTCCCGACCTCGTTCCGTTTGGAGTTCGACTCAAACGCTCCCGCCAGCGAAGTTGCCCACCCTCCCTCTGGCGTGACGCCGGCTCCTGCTGGCGCCCCGACGGGTCCCACCAGCCTGAATGGCATCTACGCCAACGGCAAGTGAGGAATCACCTCAGAGGCTCGTCTGGCCTTACGGCTTCACGGGTATTTCCACCCCCCGAGTTCTGATCATCTAACCGGGCAGCGGTGAAGTCTTTGCGACCCGGATCATCACCACCGACAACAGCGCTCTACCCTTCGACCATGGCGCCTTCCACTTTCAGCGGTAGACACCTCTATACCACAACATTCCTTAGCGCCTGCTTCTTCCTATCCACTGTTCGACTTATACATACATTTCTTCGGCAACCGACGCTCAATCCTCGGACTTCTCTTTACCAAATACCTTGTCTGACTCTGTGTCCCTCCTTATCCCCAACGTTGTCTCAATATTACAAAGTGCTTATGTCTTCACCCATTGATTAGCCGCTTCTGCGTGGATGTGTCGTCGCTAGTCGGCATCGTGACCGGGATGCGAGCACCGCCCGCTGAGAGGTATGATGCTCTTGTCACAGAGGTTGACGGAGGCTCGCAAGACAAGTCTACTCCCTGATCTGGCCATGGCCGCCTGAGAAGCGCAGATGCTTATGCGCTTATGTCTTCTCTGCGTTGTCGTAGCTAGTCGGCGTCACCGTCGGGAGGCGAGCACCGCCCGTCGAGATGTTTGATGCTCCTGTCACAGAGGTTGACGGAGGCTCTCCAAAGAAAGTATGCTAATCTGGCCAGGACCGCCTGAAGAGCGTAGACGATACAGCTGGTTGCGCTGGTGTTGAGCGTTGAGGTTGGGGAAGGGGGGGAGGGGAGGGAGCTACATCTGTAAGAGGTGTTGACTGAGTGCCTCAACTTAAACTCGCCTTTATCCGGTGTGTTTGTTAATTTGTTTCTCCCTTACTGCTCTCACGGTTCCGAGTGGTAGATTGGGATAGGAATTTGCCCACTCTCCTCCCACTCTCCCCTCCCCCTTCTTCCCCTCGCCTCAACTCACCCTCAAGCCTCAAGAGCGCCAGAGCTCAGAAAGTTCCCGGTGTGTATGCATAGTTGTGGTAGTGCGTGTGGGGGCCTGGACTGGGGAACCCCGGGGGGGGGGGGGTGTGGAAGGGTCCGGCCGGGGGTCGTTCGCAGGCAGGTCGAGAACACACAACTACAGTCTACAGGGCTGTAGGAACCAGGATGCTACGATGTGATGCGACGCTGCGTTTGCTTTAAAAGCAGCCGACAGCGCTTCACCATTTGCACGGCGTCCACCTATCCACATACCCCCCTCTCCTTCTTCAGTCAAGAAACACCGTTCTCGTCTTACACTTCGATCGCGTTGCTGTCGTCAAAAGCTCCTTCATACACATCATTATGACGGCTGGCACTTCTTCTGCCGCCTGGCTCGAGCTCGACCTTGTCACCCTCGCCAAGGTTACCTTCCTCCTTGGTTTCGCCGGTGTCCTGCTCGCACCTCTGGCTCGATTCTTTCTGCGGCCTTACTCCGAATCACTGCGCAATCTTCCGGGACCCCCGATCAAGCACTGGTTCTGGGGAGCTTGGCCCAAGGAAGCCTTCGGGTCGGGTCAGTCCGAGGCCCACATGAACGCTACAAGTGAGTACTCTTCCCTTTCCATTTCGCTTCAGGCCTGAACAGCCTTGCTGACACCTCAGTTTTCCATCCTTTGACCAGTCGAGGAATACGGTCCCGTCTTTGGGATGGTCACGATGTCCCGTGGACCTGTCATCGGCATCAGTGACCATCGTGCCGCCGCCAAGATCATGCTCCAAACTCCGTACCAAAGGCAAGCGCGCGTGAACACTACTCTGCGCTATCATGTCGGACGCGGTCTATTGACGGAAGAGGGTGCCACCCATCGTCGGCAACGCAAAGTTGCTCATCCCGCCTTCACCGCAACTGCCGTCATTGATATGGGCCCTATCTTCCGAGAGAAAACCGATCTCTTCGTGGAGCGATTGCGTAAATATGTCGCGAACAGTTCGGACTCTGCTAAAGAAGGTCCTCGAATCAACATCTGCCAGGACCTGAACCGTGTCGCGCTGGATATTATCGGATCAGCAGGATTGTGAGTAGCGTATTGATTTCGGAACCTTTTCAAGACCACACGCTCAACATCCTGCCCTTTCACCTCTTTCGAAGCGGGTACGAGTTCAATTCGCTCACCAATGACAACGAGATGTCGGAGCTCGAAAAGGCCTTCCATACGAGGATAGATCTCATCTCTTCAGGTACTCTGTACGGCGCGCTTCGCCTCGTCGCCCATGAACCCATCGCCCGCATCGGACGCCTCTTCAGAGTCAAGGAACAGCTCAAACTGGACAATGCTCGAGACATCATCGAGAAGCTCAGCGGCGAGCTCGTGAGACGAGCCAAAAAGAATGCCGAGGGAGGTGAAAGCTCGGCCAAAGATCTCCTTTCGCTAATGGTCCGCGCGAACGTCTCCCCGGAAGTTAAGCCCTCGCAACGATTGACAGATCTGGAAATGATGCAGATGGTCCCAGTCTTCCTTGTAGCCGGTATGTCCTCTCTTTTCTCTTCACGCCTCAGGGATCCATCGAGCTCCAAAATCGCTCATAGCCTGACGCTCTGATTCGTGCACTTCGCAGGTCATGAGACGACTTCCACCGCGCTGTCATGGACGTGCTACTCATTCGTCCAAGGGGAACGTGGTGTACAACTGCAACAGCGCATTCGCGAAGAACTGCTTTCACCCGAAGCCACCGGCTGGAACGACGACTCTCGCATTCTCGACGGGCTGCCGTACCTGGACTCGGTCGTGAAGGAAACTCTCCGCTTCCACTGCCCTGTCCGACAGATGGGCCGAGTGGCTCCGTTCGACGATGTTTTGCCACTCTCCAAACCTGTCACGCTCAAGGACGGGACTAAGACGGACAAGCTTAGCATCAAGAAGGGTGAAGGAATCTTGTTCTCAATCCGCTACATGAACCGATGCGAAGAACTCTGGGGACCTGATGCCGAAGAGTTCAAGCCTGAGCGGTGAGTCCCGAAATTTGCACGCCATCGCCGGATTACCATGCTCCCCTTTGCTGACTCTCTTTCTCTTACGTTCATACCAGATGGCTACCCGAGGGACATCAATACTACGAGAACGGCAACCAAATGGCTGACAGCGTCAAGGAGCTCAAGGGAGTCTACTCTCATTTGATGAGCTTCGGAGCTGGCCCTAATCAGTGTATCGGAGCGAAAAGTAAGTGATATGCAACGTCTCCTCCCCGCAAACCTTCATATCCTCAATGATTGACGCTTGACTCCTCGCCGATTCCCTCCAGTGTCACTCATGGAGGCCAAGCACGTCCTGGCTGCCTTGGTGTCCAACTTCGAGCTGACTCCGCCCACTCTGGCCGGCGAGAAGCCGATCAAGGTTGTCAGCTTGTCTCAAATCGTGGCCCACCCCATAATCGAGGGCGAGAAAGAGAAGGGTTGGCAGATGCCAGTTCGCATTCGACCTCTCACCACCTCGGCACCCTCGTGCTGATGTACTCTTCCGTCCCAAAAAACCCACTGTGCACGCGTATTTCGTATTGCCATATCTCCTTTTTTTATTCCCTTCTCTTCGCTGTTCTGGTACCAACATGTACATATCTGCCTCAGCGCTCAGCTCCAGCATCCTCCGGCTGAGCCGTCTTCTCTGCATCACACCCATGGTTTCTCACTATGTACCGCCTCTGATTCGATGGGGGCGTGATATGAGGCGCTCCTGGTGAGCTACATAAACTGATTACTGATCCGACAACGGGTAATAATAAATCAAATGAGGCGATGAGGTCTGCGCCGAGATCCCATCATCCCTTCTGCTTACCGCTCGCCGCTCCTCGATCACCACCACAGGTGGGTACACGGACACAACTACTACCATCTCCCTCACGACGTGGACTCAGTCTCGTCTGCTGAGGGCCTTCGCTGATGGGTTTCCGTAGAGGCGGAGATTTTCCTGCCAGAGCGGTGGCGGAGAGTTTTGATGAATGATTCTCTCATCTCTCCTCCAACTGCGGTGCCTGCTTGAGGCAGACAGTATTTATAGCTCACATATCCTCCTGCAGAATCCAACTTTCTGCTTCTCTTCAGCTCACTCTTCTCATTCCCCTCTTCTTCCCTCTCCCAGTCCGTGTTTCCATCCCCGTTCTTCCAATCGAGCCAAAAATGGTTAACTTCGATTTGAGCACCCTGCTCAACAGCATTCTCAGTCCCGTCTACCTGGCCATCCTTGGGCTTTTGGCGCTTCTGCTGTACGTCGTATATGACTTCATTCGCATGCCATACCCAGAGAACCTTCGCAACATCAAAGGTCCAGGGGTCAAACACTGGTTCTACGGAAGCTGGCCGGCCGGTGCAGAAATCAGCGGACTGTACGAGTATCATTTGCTCGATACAAGTGAGTCTCACTCTTCAAGATGATCTTTTGCTGAACTGACTGAAAGCCTTCCTGACATGAATATCAATGAACAGTCAAGACCTATGGTCCGGTCTGTACGTTCTCCGAAATGGGCCGGACTCCGATCCTTGTGCTCGCGGACCATCGAGCTGTGTCCAAAGTTCTTCTGCAAACGCCTTACAATCGCGTTCCAGTCATCAAGTGAGTGGCGATTGGCGTCTCAAATCTCAAGCTTGAGCCAATGTAAATCTGACAGGCCTATTCCGACGAATCGTTCCCCCTCAGCCAGATGATCCGGAGGCACGTAGGCGCAGGGCTTTTGACAAAGGAGGGGGCACAGCATCGAAAACAACGAAAAGTCGGTGAGTTAGATGGACTTGATGACCATCTTCCTTTTTAAGGAAGGAGCCTCTGACAACTCTCGTTTTGACAGCCCACCCGGCATTCACGCTGCCGTCTGTTTACAACATGGCGCCTACCATGTGAGTACCGGTATTTCATGTCCTTCACTACTGCCTTTTTCACAACTTACTTAACTCACCTTTTGGTTCTATAATGTGACTTCTGTAGGCATGAGAAGTCTGCTGAGCTAGTCACTCGACTACAGAAGACTATCGCTGATGATCGAAGTCCTGGGGCAGAGATACACGGAACCCGACTCGACATCACTAGAGACATCTTCTCAGCGGCCCTCGACATTATTGGAGTTGTAGGCTTGTAAGTCCAGGTCTACTTAGTGCGGACATTATCAGTGCTGAATTCACTCCTTTCTGGCCACCTGCACTGGACTGACAGCAACTACCAGTTCAACTCGCTCCTTAGCCAAGGAGAACCGTCAGCCCTCGAGAAAGCCTTCCACGACTGTCTTCACACGTTGACTACAGGCACGCCATACAACGGACTACGTATTGTGTTCGGAACACCCGTTGAGGTGTTTGGACGGCTCTTTCGTATCAAGGAGCAGGTGCTTCTTGACGATTCCAAGCGCCTGGTTCGGAAGATCAGCAGGGAGCTTGTCGAAAGGGCGCAACAGGAGGATAATTCAGGCACTGACCTTCTAACCCTGATGGGTGAGTCGTCTGTGGAGAATCAGCCAACAAGGGAACGTTTTGGAATGCTCATTGCTATTTTACTGCTATCGAAGTGCGAGCAAACACTTCTGATGAAGTCAAAGAATCCCAGCGCCTCAGCGACGAAGACTTGCGTGAAATGGTTCCTGTCTTTCTTTTTGCAGGTAAGTCACACTTTGGAATTCGGTGTGATGTTGTCATCTCATCGGAGCATCTTTACATCCTCAGGACATGAAACTTCCGCGACGGCACTATCCTGGGCCATGCTGGAGCTGATGCAGCCCAAGTCCGGCAAAATCATGCAGGAGCGTCTCCGAGAGGAATTGATGAACGACGGCGAAGAGTGGAAGTCGAACCCAGGTGTTCTGGACTCATTGTGAGTGTGAAAGTCTGGCCTCGTAGTTTTAACGACCTGTCTGCAAAGTACGAGTCAGGCTGATCAGTATGTGTGACACGACGTTTTCCACAGGCCCTTCTTGGACGCGTTTACTCGCGAAACGTTGCGGTTCTATTGTCCCGTGCGCAATCTGCCACGTCAAGTGCCGCACGACGACATTATTCCTCTGTCGCGGCCTGTTCAGCTCCGTGATGGGACCATGACGAGCGAGATCAGGGTGAAAAAAGGTCAGGTCATTCAGTTCCCCATCTCATGGATGAACCGGGATGAGAGCTTGTGGGGCCCTACTGGGAACCAATTCATACCGGAAAGGTGAGTCTGGAACTCTTGACACCATGAAAGAAAACTCTCTAATGACCAACCTCTTTCTGGGCTTTGCATCTCAGGTGGCTCCCTGAGGACCATGAACACGCATTCATTCAAGATGAACTCGTCAACCCCGTGGCTAATGACCTCAAAGGTGTATTTGCCAACTTGATGACATTTGGAGCGGGCCCTCAGCAGTGTATTGGTGTTCGAAGTGAGTTCTCATCATAGCTTCACAACAGCCCTTCCAGTCGCCTAGCCGATGTCTAAACTGACCCTTCTCATCTTTGCAGTGGCGGTCCTGGAGTTCAAAATAATCTTGGCAGCGATGATTACGAACTTTGAATTCCTGCTGCCCAACCTCGAGGGCGAACCTCCTGTAGAGATTGCGAGTGAGTATTGGAGCGTTTCATTTGTTGCGCACGCTACTCTGAGGAAGGGCCGCTGACTTAACGTTGATTTGACTTATGAACAGGTCTTGACATGGTTGTCTCGAAACCCATTCTCAAGGGCAAGCCTGAGGGCGGCTTGACGATGCCGGTCAGGATCAAGGCACTGACGGTATAGTTGCGCAGGACTTGGGTGGTGTGCTTGCCATCGCATCTTTTGAGGCATCATCATCCTCGTGATTGACAAGTAGGACGTGCTGCGATCTACGACGAGGCGATCCTTTCTGCTTCGGTCCGAGCTGCCTCTGCCACAATCTGCATCATACATTCCTTCTCGCAGACGGGCTCTGCCGCACGACAGTCGACAGAGCATGTATGGTCGATGCCATATTGCTTCAATTTTCCAACCTCCAGACAAACGGATACAGAGCGGAGTGGTGGGCTTTTGGATCCACATGGGTCAGATTCTTCCACTATTTCCCTCCGCAGTTGCACCGCAGATTGCAGCGCTTCGCCTCCGCTGTGAGATGTGAGTGTACTATTGTATCCATGTCCCTGTATCCAAAAGAATCCTCCGCCGGGGCTCCCCGGCAGCCCAACGTCCGAGCTGTACGTATTTCATCGAAGCCTCCCAGAAAAGTAGTAGTATATAGGACAACCGCATCAGACGAGATTCTTGAGGCGGACAGGCATCGCCAAGCCTCCATCGCGGTCGCCTTTTACGACGGGGCGGGTAACCAGCTCGACGATCGCTGTGAAGTGAATAGTGAATCCAAGTAAAGACAGGCTAAATCAGCGCCCACAAAAGGGATAAGAGTGCGGAGGGGTTGGCTTCTTGCTCTCCCCTGTTCCTCTTCGCAATTGCGCCGTAAAATGCAGCCCTGCTGGCCGCTACATAGTGAGATTGCACTTGATATAGCCTTCGTGTATCCACTATTTTCCCTACGATTTATGGCCTAGATTCGCCTGAAGCCCCAAACGTCTGCACCCGGCTCATCACTGTCTCACCTAAGCTTCTAGCGACGACGGATGCCTTCACGCTTCACGTCGCAAATGAGCGCGTGAAGGATAGGGAGCTCCCGGCTCCCTCGCACGATCGAGATCATTTCGACTACCCGTGCAACCTCAGCTTTGGGAGCTGGCAGGGAAAGACCGAAAAAGCCCATCATGGTGTAAGCAAACGCCTTTACAACGCTGTCGAGCCGGAGAGGGGTCGTATGCGGATGGGCATCGCCCATCCTTTCTCCTTTTCGCCCTCGACCAGCGGGTGAGCCACGATCTGTAGAACACTGACGATCTTGACAGGCTTCTCCCCGGCTAGGTTGGGCTGTATCAGCTCGAAGTTGGACATAAGAGCAGCCAAAGTGTACTTGATCTCCATGATAGACACTAAGGGAGAATTGAAGATGAGATGATTAGACTCTACGAGAAGTTGAAAGACGAAGAAGGAGCTTGCAGGACTTACTCTTCGCCCCGATGCATTGGTTCGGTCCTGCACCGAAGCTCATCAGATGAGAGTAGACTCCCTTGAGCTCCTTGACGCTGTCAGCCATTCGGTTGCCGTTCTCGTAGTATTGGTGTCCCTCGGGTAGCCAGCTGGTACGAAAGCAGAGCAAAGAGAGTCAGGAAACGGGAGCATAAGCATTCCGACGACGGCGGGGAAGTTTCCTGGCTCACCGTTCTGGCTTGAACTCCAGGCCATCAGGGCCCCAAAGATCTTCGCACCGATTCAAATAACTGATGGAGTACAAGATCATTTCACCCTTCTTGATGGTGAGCTTGTCAGTCTTGGTTCCGTCCTTGAGCATGACCGGTTTCGACAGATACACAACATCATCAAAGGGAGCAGTGCGGAATAGGTGTCGAACCGGGCAATGATAGCGGAGAGTTTCCTTCACCATCGATTCCAGGAAGGGAAGCCCGTCGAGAATGCGAGAGTCGTCCATCCAACCGGTGGCTTCCGGTGAAAAGAGCTCGTCACGGATGCGCTGTTGGAGTTGCATGCCTCGTTCCCCTTGTATGAGGGAGTGGCACGCCCACGAGAGCGCGTTAGAAGTTGTGTCGTGACCTGCAGATACAGCATGCTGAACGATGAGCTACTCTGAAGGTCAGACAGACCTGGCTCACAAACCAGTGAGGAGCACGTACCAGCTGTGAGGAAGGCGGGGACCATCTGCATCAATTCAAGATCCGTCAGTCGCTGCGAGGGTTTGACCTCCTTGGAGACGTTCGCGCGGACCATGAGCGAGAGTACATCCTTGCCTGAGCTGTCGCCTTCCTCAGCACTCTTCTTGGCTCGGCTCACGAGCTCGCCGCTGAGCTTCTCGATGACAGCTCGAGCATTGTCGAGTTCGACCTGTTCTGCCACCCTCAAGAAGCGGCCAAGACGGATGATGGGCTCCCCAATAACTTGGCGAAGCGCACCGTACAGGGTGTTCGAAGAGATCTGGCGTATGCTCTTTTGGAAGGCCGTCTCCAGTTCTGATGTCTCTTTATCGCTGGTGAGCGAGTTGAACTCGTACCCACTTGGCCACCGCAAGGAAACAAGATTGATTTGAGCAATGTTGATATTCCACTATAAGGGCTCGTATCTTGTGGAGGAAACTTACAAACCAGCTGATCCAATGATGTCCAAGGCGACGCGGTTCAGGTCGTGCGCGATGTTGATGCGAGTGCCTTCTTGAGCTGGGTCCGAGCTCTGATCAATGTGTTTCCGCAATCGCTCTACGAAGAGAGCTGTCTTTGCTCTGAAGATTGGAGCCATGTCGAAGACGGCATTGGCGGTGAAAGCAGGATGAGCCACTTTGCGCTGACGGCGATGGGTGGCGCCCCCTTCCGTCAGCAGACCGCGTCCAAAATGTCGACGAAGGATCTCGTTCTGACGCTCAGACCTCTGGTAGGGGATCTGCATGATCTTGGCGACAGCGCGATGGTCGCAGACGACCAGGACGGGCACACGCGAGATGCCGACAAGACTGAACACTGGCCCATACGCTTTGACTGTAAGAATATCAATTCTCATCGTCAGCCGAAGCTTTCTCATAATATGAAAGGAAGGGTAACTCACTTGACCGAAGAAGATAGAGCTCAAGCTGGCCCGCTGCGTAGGCCTCCTTGTCCCAGGATCCCCAAAGCCAATGCTTGACGGGTGGACCTGAAAGATTGCGCAGAGTTTTCGAGTAAGGAAGCAGAAAGAATCGAACCAGAGGCGCGAACAGAACACTGACGAGACCGATGAGGACGGTCAATTTGGCGAGGGTCAGAACATCGACTTCAAGCCATGCGGCAAGGGAGGCATTGGCCTTCATAGTGGCTCTTGAAGGGGGGATTGACGACAGCGCGGATAGCGACTGTTTCGAGGCAGAAAGGGGAAATGGTGAGCGAGATTCAACAGACGGTTGAAAGAGGTTCGCCTACTCACCTATATATGAAGGGTGACCTTCCCTCGCGTTCCGTCTTTACATAGGGATTCCTGCATGACAAGGCTTCAAACACGAGGATTAGGATCACGCTAGCAGACCATCGCTGAAGCCTGAGGCCTGAGATAAGTCATAAATCCCGAGTGACCCGACCGATATGCTGGACGATAATGGAGCTTGGTCTATTGGGCCGAAATATAAGAGGCCCTTCTATTCCCCCTTCCACTTCGAGCAAGAGTTCGTGCATTTCATTCAGATGATGGCGAGCCTCTGACCCGGTGGGCGGTGACCGGTGACGGTGACCTCGATGCCCGCAAATTCCGAAGCAGGGGCGTATGTTATGAGCTATCGATAGCGCAGATTATTGTGGCCGGGCTAGCAGAGCTCTACCTGTTGGAGTACTGAAAATCGGATCGTAACGTAGCTCAGGCGGCTCAGCTCAGCGCTCAAGACTCTGGGTGAAGGCGACGACGGAAGATGGGCGATGTGGGGAGTCGATGGGTAAACCATGTGGTTAAGGGTAGGGGTATCGGAATACCGTACTGCGCTCAGAAACCTTGCCCTGCCCGGCGATGTATGCTGTGGCCACTTGCCTCGGCGGCCGACCGGTGGGAGATAATGATACGGGCGAAGCGTTATCAGCGATGAACGATCATCGGTCGTAGGCACGCTGGATTTCAGATATCGTGCTTCCTGCAGATCAGATCTGGACTTCTCATGCTCTCATGGCAGCTGGTCAGCACGTTGATTTCTGCGGACTCGACTGCGCTCTGTTGGAGCTAGCGGGAGGCATGAAATCTGGGCTTCACGATTTCCAGTCCAGGCAGATGGTTGGTGAGACGCCCGTGCCTAGATAAGATATCGGCTCAGCGAGCAGGAGACCGCCTTCAATCTTTGCGTCGCCTTACAATGCGAACAGTGCGATCGAACCCGCAAGTCGCCAAACTGCCTTCTTCATCGATGACGCAAATATCCTTGATGACCGTATTCCCGCCGCGGGTCCACAGAGCGCTGGCTTCTTGATCCGCATTTTGGAGCTGGATTCGACCTTGAGGACCACCTTCGCTCTCTACATCGGCGTCGTCCGGTCGTCCTTGTGTCCACACCTCGGCACGCAGCGTTGCATTTGCGCCGTCCTCAGATTTCACATCGAGCAGCCGCACCCTTCCATCTTCGCCCGCCACCCAGAGCGCCTCTCCCTTCGACCGCAGCCAGGCGTGTCGAGGTGCAGGGCTAAGCGCGCTACCGCCACTCAAGGACGCGGCTGCATTGTGACTTGGCGGGAGGAAGAGGGTGTGTACACGGCCTGATCGGAGTGGTTGGACAATGAGGATCCGAGGAGGCGGGAGGATGGACTCGCCTGCTGTTGAGGTGGACGAAGGTCGGGCATGATCGCCAGTTTGTGCAGAGAGGAACTTGCCCGAGGGATGAAGGGCGAGGGAGAGCAAGCTGTACGAGACATGCCAATCATCGGGGTTCTCGTTCGTATTACATTTCACAAGTGTCCAGTCGGCGGATTCGTCGATGGGTTCGCTTTCGTTGTCGACCTTTGTTGTCTCTGGAGCGTCGATATTGAGTGAGGCTAATCTTGTAGAGATCGGTGCGGTTTCTCCTGCAGAGCTCGTGCTCTGACCGTCATCATCGAGACGGGGCATGGCGAGGTAGTTGATGTGGCACTCCCCCCGACACGAGTATGCTAGCCAAGTGCGCTCTTTGGGTGTCACGGCTCCCGCTGGGACCGGAACGCTCGCTATAGTTCGGCCATCTTCTTCGTCAGGAACGGGCAGAAGACTGGTTCTAAGGAACACAATCGCTTCCGGGTTCCCATTGCGCATGTCGACCGTCTTGACCAGCTTGAACGGGGCTTGGATTGCTTCAGGTTCCGTATCATCTTCTTCATCATCGTCTCCGGCAGCCACGGAAGACTGCGGCTGAGGAATAGGGTCGCGCTGATAGATTTGTATTTTACGATCGTACCCAGCCGTGGCCAGGAACCGACCATCATGACTGTAGGCGGCTTGTACGACGAAACGAGCGTGGTCTTTCAGTACCTGAACCGGGGCGCCCGCGCCTGCGAGAAGATCCCAGACCAGTACTGTCGAATCCATCGAAGTGCTGACGAGCTCTCGTGGGAAGACCGGATTTTGAGCGGTAGAGAGCACTGCGGCTCGGTGTCCGTGCGCGAGGCCTTGCCCACCTTCGAGACATTCGAGCATTTCTCCGTTCTCTGGGTCGGAGAGCACGACCCTGCGGTCGGCTGCCGTGGTGGCCAGCGCCGGCCGGAGTGACACCTCGAAGCGCGCGGAGGTAGTGGAGAAGCGACGGACGGGAAGTTGGACCAAGGTTACGCTCAGAATGTTGGAAGCGTGCAAGGTTCGGTAGGTCGCATGGAGTGCGAAGGGCAGGGTGCGCGGCCCGGACAGGGTGAGCTCGAGTAAACGTGAGCGCTCCGTACGCTGTTGTTCCCGCAAGGCTTCGGTAGCAGCTCGTGCGGCGGCTTCTGCGGCCAGCGCCCTTTGGTGTTCGTTGTATGCGGCGAGAAGATTGGGAAGCTCGAGCTCGGGAGGAACAAGCGTGAGGAGGGCGGGAGCATCGGTGCGCTTCGAACTGACCTGCGCTCTTGATCCCTCGCCCACATTCGCACTCTCGTCCTCGTCCCGGCTCGCATCAATTCCTAGAAGGGAGGCGGGCAAGGTGATTCCAGCTCGCGCTGCGTCGACCTGGAATGATCTGAGGGTCGCCTGGAAGCCGTGCGCGCGGAGATGCTGGGCAACGATGAGATGGGGCAACGCTGCAGACAGCGGCGCCGTAGTCGTAGTCACGCCCGCAACATCCTCGGTTGTGGTGTTCATTGCCCGCTTTCCGTGGGTGGAGCTCAAGGATGGTGATCGTCGTGGACAAGAATACAGAAGAGCATACAATTGCGAGTTCCAGATTAAGGAGGTTAAGGGGGGATAAGTAGGGTACATGTATGCACTTCAGAAGCCGCGAGAGAGCATCCAGCGCTCGATCTCCCGCACTGCCTCCTCGCTGTGAGCGTCGCTACTCTCCACGCGGAGCAGCTCTGCCTTCGGGCCCCATAGCTCGCGGACGCGAGACTCGAGCGCCGAAACATCATGCTCGGATGAGGCGGAGCTGGGCAAGACGACGAGCACGGGCGCCTTGAAGCTGGCCGTTGTTCCTGACGAGGTGGGGAGTGCAGATGCCGAGAGAGCTTCGCTGAGTGAGGACGAAGAGGATGAGCGATAGTTGGCTGCGGCTGGGGCATCCAGTGTGATGATCGCTCCCGAGAGCAAGGGAGTCGCTCGCGTATCGGGTCCGATGTATGCGCTCAGAATCTTCGACGACGGGGGAGAGGCGAAGATGATGGGCGGGCGCTGGAGCATGGCGAGACGCAACTGTGCGTGAAGCTCTGCGAGACGACGAAGTCAGGGTGAGCGGCTACTTCCTTATCATGCACAGACTGGGGTCCACACTCACCATCTGCTAGGACAAGGAACTCCTCATTCTCGCTCTGCTTCGCTGCACTTGCGCCGCTTTCGCTGTCCTTGCGCTCAGCGGCGGCTGTAAGGTCCAGACAGTCGTAGCCGGAAGATTCCTGGAAGTAACCGAGAAGGCCGCCCCACCGTTTCCGTGAGTTGCGGTCCGTGTTGTGGTCAACATTGGGACTGCTGAGGAAGACGAGGGTGTATGCCTGCTTCTTGATGGCCGCCATCGCCGGACTCGCTTCCCGGGCGAGGAAGCCACTCTTCGAGATCCATCCTGCGTGAGTACCGCCGGTCTTATCTTCGTTCTGGCCCCAGCTGAAGAGGGAGAGACTGGCCGCAGCAGCCGTGACGGTCCCAGCTCCGACCGCTCCTACTCGCGCACCATTGCCGCCCACACGTAGCTTGGAAATGCTGGGCCGTGCTGGGGCAGAAGCAGCGGTGGTCGCAGCAGCAGTGAAAGGACGGAAGCCGAGTCGGAAGAGAACCATCGTTGGTGAATGCAGGGCAAGGTAAGTCGAGGTGGTGGACGTCCTCAGAACCGATGACGTCGATCTGACAGCATTCATTCCCCTCCCCTTTCTTCTGTCGGAGTACAGCGCAACACAGCACATCTCTCAGCAAAGTCAGACACGACAAGACACGCATGTACATATGCTCGATGTGTTGCGCGACGAGAGGAGTATACACAGAGGGCAGAAAAGAGCAAAAAGCTGGCGGGATTGGGATGATTATTTGAGGTATCTCTGCGAAAGAGAATGGGAAAAGTCAGGAACGAAGCATAGTACAGTCAACAGCGACGAATTCTGCAACGCACCTTGAGGAACTTCTTGTGGAACTCAGTCCGTGTCAAGTCGTTCACAAACCCTCGCTCCTCGCCGTCGTTTCCCAGTGTTTGATTCTTGAAGATGACATCTGTGGATGACAATGAAGGATGAGTTTGGAAGCCCATATACGAGCATGAGAAGGATATTACTCACCATCATCCCATCGCCTCTTGACGCCAAAGCTCATCGTCCCTGAGCCTCCGGTGGAAGTAGAGCCCCCAGCTTTCCCGCCCTTGATCGCATTCTCCAGATTGAGGAGAGGATTCCCCAACGCAATTGAGTTTTCCCGCTCATCCTCTGCCTTGGCCGCCTGTTCGCGTTCCATCCGCGCCTTCTCCTCTGCTCGTTCGCGTTTGATCTTCTCCAGCTCGCGGAGAAGGGCAGCCTCGTCGTCGTCATCATCATCATCATCGTCGTCTTCATCGTCGTCTTCATCGTCATCTTCAGCGTCAACGTCGGTATCATCCCTGCCGTCTCCGTCGGCCAATCTCGCAACCTGTTTGCCCTTATCAGGTCCAGCCTGCTCCTCCTCGTCGTCGTCCCTGTCATCCGCGTCCGCATTTGCGATCCTCAGAGTGGACTTGGCTGCAGCGCCGTTGGAGGTCTTCTTCCCTTCCGCCGAATCGTCATCATCATCGTCATCGTCCGCGTCGACGCCTTTGCCCTTAGCAGCAGCAAGTGTCCGTTCTCTCTGTTCGAGCGTTGCGCGCAGATCTCTTCTCCGCTCTTCAGAGCTGCCTGGGTTCGCCGATTGAATTCCGCCCTGTGCTGGTTGACGGAACTTGAGCTTGGTGTGCGAGGGCAGTTGGCGGGAGGAGTACGACTGCGAGTGGTGTCGGACATCTGACTTGCCCTCGGCGGGTGTCCAGGTCGGTCGGTGTGACATTCTTGTGTGTTTTCCTTGCTGTGTGACGGGGATGGTGGACGTCGAGAAGATCTGCAAAACGAGATGAGGAGTGGACAAGACTCTTCGCGCACAGAGCATTACCTCGACCACCACTCACTGCCAAAACACACATACAGTCCTCACCTCCAGCACGGCGCATCGGAAGTGGACGCAATGACGGCCGCGCTGTGAGTCTCCGAGCGCAAAAGGACCAGCAGCAACTGAACAGACCTTTCGCTGACTTGTTTCTCTCATTGCCGGCCGCGCTTTCAGACAGACACTCGTACTGGACAGGTGAGGACTCCGCAGCCATTGCTCCCTGCTCTGCAAACGACTGGCTGACTTCTTTCTGCGTTCTTGCGATCTCAGTGCGATCCGGGACTGGGTCCTGCTGCCCATTACCCTCGTCATGATCCTCGTCGGTATCCTCCGACACAACGTGACGATGCTCATCGACAGTCCGCCCAAGAAGATCTCCAAGCAGGCGCTGCGAGAACAGTACGTTATGAGATGTCGCTGCAGATCTGCGTACATGAAGAGCTGACTTTGTCTTCCCTTGACTTTCTGTCTACTTCTTTGATACCGCCTCCGCCTCACCCAGACGAGTCCTCGCTCGAGCACAGGCATTACGGACAAACTTCTTCCAACTCCCACCCAGCGCATTCGCAGCGCGCAAAGCTTTTCTGACAGATGCACTGGGCTCGGGCGCCTATCTGGCAAAAGCTGCTGATGTGAGTGGTATTCGTGCCGTGCCTGGTGCTGGACGACCAGAGTATCGCTGAACAACCTCTTTACGCGTCGCTCTTTGGCGGAAAACAGGGAACGGACAATGGATCTGCTGCTCCTGCAAGTCCGTTCGATCCTAGCCAGATGGACGGCATGATGCAGCAGATGATGAAGAGCATGGTCATGATGGTGCCGCAAACGGTCATCATGGGCTGGATCAACTTCTTCTTCAGTGGATTCGTTCTGAGTGAGTTCCTCATCGCAGATTCGCATCACAATTCTCTCAGCGTACACAAAGCTGATCGTCTCTTTCGATTCTGAACCGCCCTGACCTTGCTTGAACCTGCTCTTGTGTTTAAACCACTGTTACGATGCTTCGACAGTCAAGCTGCCATTCCCCCTTACGCTGAGATTCAAGCTCATGCTCCAGCGCGGCGTCGACACGGCCGATATGGATGTCAGCTGGGTATCGTCCATCAGCTGGTACTTCCTCTGTCTCTTCGGCCTGAACGCCATCTACCGACTAGTACTCGGCGACGGGAATGGTGAGTACTTCAAACACACCCTTGACCGTTTCGCGCGATCTGTAATGGTTGTCGCTGAACGTATTTGTGATGCGTACCTGGGGTTCCTGCAGCCGCCGACAGCACTCGCGATATGGCAATGATGCCCGGTGCGGCACCGACCGGCCCACAACAACCGGACTGGACCAAGCTGCACGCCGCAGAGAAGGACAACCTCGAGCTCGTTGGTCTGCCTGATTCCACGGCGGACGCGACGTCCAGGAAGCAGGGTTTGGATGGGCGAAGATGGGTCGGAGATGGCGTAGCGTCGCGGGTTCTCAAGATGTACGCGTGATCGGTCAGCCGCCTGCTTGTGCCTTCCTGCCTGCCTGCTACTCGTACGGATCTTACACCTATCCAGTGATCTCGTTCAGGCCCATGAGGCCAAATAATTTCCACCATACATCCGCATTCTCCGAGGCTCGAGCTGCGACGTGTCTGATACGGTCAAGGCGGATGCGATTTTCTGACTCACTCACTGACTCACTGCGACTCAAGCCTTTCAAGGCTCATCGGCCTGACCGGCCCGGCGACGGAGCAGATGGCTTAGATCTTGATGATAAGGTTTGGACCTTGGTGCTTGGTGGCTTATTATGCGCTTGTGTTTCATAATGTTCAACCTTTGCTTTTCCAGATGAGGTTTAACCACTTTGCCTCCCTTGTTTTCCCCCCTTCCAGTGGACGATTCAGCATAAGATGTGGCCGAGCCTTGAGGTCGCGACCCGCAATTCATTGGCTCTGAGCTCGATGCATGCAAGCTTTGGCCTCCGGACAATGAATGAATGACCATCCGGCCAGGAGGTCGCTGACAGGATCGAGGAGGGGGCGACGATGCTGACGAGCACCGGAGGCCATCGTCATCAAGAGTAGTGAACAGTAGGACCGAGAGCTCCGGATACTTGGCGGAAGGCGAGGAGACTGTCTGGGGCTGAGCGCTGAGGCGCTGAGGCTCGGGGCCTGATGCCTGATGAGATATGAGAGTACACGCACAGTACCAAACCAAAACTACGGATTGACAGCTGCCCACAGCCCAACGCCCAGCATGCTGTTGGCTGGACGCAAGCAGCCGCGGCAGGAAAGACCCAGCAGGTCGGGACATGGGACAGCTCACCGCTCACAGCCCACACAACATGTACTAGACGATGACTAACTGTGGGCGTATGCCCTATGTGCAACTTCGCCGGACTTAGATTGCCTCAGACCGTACTCGGTCTTCTGCCGGGGCGGGCAGGGGAGTAAGGTGTCGGCGACGGAAATATCAACCTGTCAACATTACGTACATACGAGTATACACGATTCCACTGGAGAGAGCTCCTCTGTGTGCGAGAAGACAGACGAGAAGTACGGGTAGTAGCTGGGGCCTCGATGAGGCGACGGTTGAGGGTCGTGCATTGGTGTTTGCTGTCGACGGAGGAGGTGGTGGTGGTCTCACTGTCCTCCAACTCGGATTCAAGGCTCCGCTCACCGCGGCGTCAATGAGATAAATTAAGGTTCAATCTCCTCGACAAAGTTAATCAGTTTTATCGGGATCTCTGTGTGACCGTCTGCATAACCGTTCCACCACCTCCGTCCGCCGTCTCCCTCACCGCCTCACCAACACCTCCTCCATCTAAACCTTCGCATCTCTTTACCCTTCGCTGATGTTGAGTTTGTCGATGCTGGACACTGGTCATCCCAGGCGCACTATCGCAGACGCCGCTCTGCTCCCTCCTTGCACGACAGGATTCATGGCGCAGCGGCCTCTTGCCATTGGCTGAATTCCGCCCAGCGGGCTCGTGCATCGTTTTCCCATGCCATTCACGCGGTCCGTAATTATGTTTTGCTGACTTGCTCCACTTTAACATTTAACCGCCTCCGGCTCCCACCTATAGACTGCAGTCCATTTCGCCCCCGTTCCAGCAGAATAAGAAGTTTTACGCCGGAGACCACTGACTACTCCTGCTCACCGCTCACACCTTGGGGCTCGAGTATCGAAGCGAAAGGTTCTTACGAGGCAGCCTCTCATAACATGCCACTCTCACTACATATCATTCAGCATCGTCTTGGCCGTTCGTGTGCGCCCTTCTCTGCTTATTCCTTCATGCTTCATTTGCTCAAGGGTTTTAATGAACAGACGCATCTCAAGCTCTATAGTGTAAGTATTTGAGAAAGAGGGGGCGGGCATTATTACGGCCTTGGATCTTGGAGCATGCCTGGTCGCCTTCACATTTCACATATCTTCATATTCCTACCCGAGCCGTTCCTTCTTCATTATAGAGAGGAGTGTCTCGGAAGTACGAGTACGCCGTCTGCATGGCGCACCCGATTTTAGTCTTTCGCGGGTTCGCACCTTGCTTTGAACCCAACCAACACCAACAAACCCCTGCTTCTCCTTTCTTTTCATTATCCAATTCCTTCTCAGAACTCTACCACGCTCCACACGGCCGTTGTATGTATGTATCGCTATGTACTACGAGCTTGCTTCGTTCGCCGGCGTTTGCACAGAGATAAAGCTTCTCCCGTCGTTTTCGCTTCACATATTCACACCGACTGCCCACTAAGTCACTGGACGCCGCACTAGAACGCCTCACGCCCAACTAAAGAAGCGCCTCACGCTCTTCTATTTCTCCTCCAGTACGATTTCCGAGGAGGTCGCAGGTGTGCGGGTATATAACAGCAGCTGAACTTCATCTTCCCGCAGGCCGGTTCCCCCCTCCCTTCTCGACCACTGCTGATACTGTCTTCCCTAAGGTCGCACTTTGATATATCCATATCCTAACCTCAACTACCTCTCCTATCCCTTTTGCTCCTTCCTTGCCCCTGCCCTCTTCTTCGACTTCCTCACCCCCCCTCCACAGGCCACCAACATGATCAAGGCTCTCCACTTCGTGACCGTAGCGTCAACACTAGCAATGGCCGCTGCTATCAACACCACCAACGCAGGGCCAGTACCATGGAATGAGCACCGCGGTTCCCCTCGCGCAGAGCTCGCCGAGCGCATCATCCCCTCCATCAGCTTCAACATCTCCTGGGGTTCAACCGTAGAATCGTATGGTAAGTTCATCCTCCCCTCGCCCTTCCCTTACATGGTATTTGAGAGCTGATGATTGTTCTTCCTCTCTCTGATCTGAGCAGACTACATTGTCATCGGCGGAGGAACGGCAGGGCTGGCAGTTGCTGCCCGCTTGAGTGAGGACGCTAGCAGCTCCGTTGCCGTCCTCGAGGCAGGTGACAGCGGCTTCAACGTGGACATCATCGATACCCCCGGTCTTTTCGGCGCAGACCTCATGACTAGCGTGAGTTCCACTTCCCATTCCGCCCAGGGCCAATCTGACAGGGCAATTTCATTTGTCTCATTTCGGGCGCTCACTCGAATTCTTTCTCGTGGTCTTCAGTATGACTACAAATTCTTCACACAGCCTGGTCCTAACACTCCAGCCAAGTACTGGCCTCGGGGCAAGGTTCTTGGCGGTAGCAGTGCGCTCAACTTCCTCGTCGTGAGTTCATTTTCAGGCGTCATTTGCACTCGATCCAGTCTTAACCCCCTTTGCTCTCTGCGCTGCAATGAACCCAGTGGGACCGCGCCGCAAAGCAGGAGTACAATGCATGGGAAGAGCTCGGAAACAAGGGCTGGAACTGGTCAAACATGTACAAGTACATGCGCAAGTCCGAGCAGTTCACCGCACCTACCCAGGCTCAACAAGACAAGCTCAACCTCCGCCCTGTCTCAGCTGACTACGGCTCCTCAGGACCCATCAAAGTTTCGTTCCCCAAGTACGTTTCGGAGCAGGTTCAGAACTGGATCCCCGCCCTCAAGACCCTCGGTCTCGCCGAGAACAGCCAGCCTCTTGCCGGTGACAATGTTGGCGCATCCCTCCAGCCCTCGGATATCAATCCCGCGAACTCGACCCGGTCCTACAGCGCGGTTGCGTACTACCTACCAAACTCAGCGCGTCCCAACTTGAAGGTCTTCCTCAACTCGACTGTCACCAAAATCAACTTTTCCACCACAAAGGATCTGTTCGGGTCTTACAAGGCCAAGTCCGTCTCCTTCCAGACCAACGGCGAAACACGCTCTCTCCCTGTCAACCGCGAGGTCATCGTCTCCGCCGGTGTGGTCAACTCACCCCAGATTCTCGAGCTTTCGGGTATCGGAAATCCCACCATCCTAAAGGCTGCTGGCATCAAGCCCATCGTTGACCTGCCTGGTGTCGGCGAGAACCTACAGGACCGTGAGCATATCCTCTCCGTGCTGTGTCTGTGTGGCTTTAGCTCTCCCTCTCTGACATGCCCTATCTCCTCCTTCCTCAGACACCTACACCTGTGCCGCCTTCGAGCTCCAGGACGGCCACATCACGCTCGACAGTCTTCGCAACGACCCCGCCTTCGCCGCTGAACAGAAGACTCTCTACAAGCAGAACTCGGACTCCAGTCCTTCCATCTACACCGAGACCGTCCCCTCAATCGCCTACATCTCTTTGTCAACCCTAGTCGGCGCCGAAAAGGCCGCTTCAATGACCAACGACGCCGCCGCTTACGTCTCTGGCCTTAAGACACCTTATAATGTAACCCTCAAAAAACAGCTCGAGTTCTTGCAGAAGTACCCCGAAACCATCAGTCAAATGGAGCTCATTGGTATCGACGGCTACTTCGCATCGGTAAGTATCAACACACGCTTGATCCGTCCTCGGCGCACATGACTTACGATCCCTCTTCCCAACATTATAGACTGGCGCACCCGAGGCAGGAAAGAACTACGTCACCTTCCTCGCCGCACAGCAGCATCTCTTCGCTCGTGGCAACATCCACATCAACACCAGCAGCCCCTTGAGCGCACCCATCATCGTTCCCCGATACTACGAGAATGACTACGGTACGTCGCTCTACCACTTACAGAACCAACGTGCTCGCGACATGTCGAATTTACTGACTCTTGTTCTGCGATGCCTCTATTTCATACAGACATTGACATCTCCGTCGCCGGTACTGAGTATCTGCGCAAGATCGCAAACGCTACCAACTACGCGAGCTACATCGCCAAGGAAGTCGTGCCCGGTCCCCAATCGGATATGGCACAATTCGTACGCGACTCCGCCTCGACCGAATACCACGGTCTGGGCACATGCTCGATGTTGCCGCGTAACCAGGGCGGTGTCGTGAACAACAAGCTGGTTGTCTATGGCACGAGCAATGTCCGCGTTGCCGATGCGAGTGTGATCCCGTTGCACGTTTCTGCGCACAGTGAGTCTTTGAGTTCCTTGGTGGGAGTACCACGGCCATGAATCTGCCATTGACCAAGAACCTCCGGTTATCGCCTTTTACAGTCCAAGCCACCATCTACGGTGTCGGCGAGTTCGCTGCGGACATCATCCGCGGTCGCGTCCTGTTATGGTGAACTGACGCACACATACACACACACACAAAGTCGGAACACCCCTTCCAACGCTCTCTTGCAGACAATCAAAGACCATCAGGCCCAATCGTCTATGTGCTATCTCCCTCTCAAACCTCTTCGCACGTCATCATCCATCTTTCTTCAGAGACGGCTAGAAATCATGCTCTTGCTGCTCTACACGGCGGATCAGGCGGACTTCTACCAATGTTCTCTTTCTCCTTTAGGGCGGGCACACCAGTAATCGCAAAAGATATTCTGTTTTATTGCTATTGTTTTGATGCCTTGTACTTGAGATGTGCATTGCGTGCGATGACGAAGGGAGTCGGAGTTTCTGTTGAGACTGGCAATCCGCACTTCCCACTGGCCCTGTCTCGTCGCTCATAGCTCGTCGTGTACACCTCCGGACTCTGAGGTCTTCTCCTCCTGTCCCTCCTTCTTCTCGCCCTTGTTCCCTTGAGACTGCGTGGCCGAAGCACTAGGCTTGGCGCTGCCGCTGGACTTCGGACGTGTCTTCGGGATTCTCCTTCGTCGCAACTTGACAATCGTATCATTGAGCTTCTTGGCGCGCTTCTCGACCTCCTCGACATTGATGGCCGCATCATCGTCAGGGCCCCGCTTCTTCTGCGCCTCCACACCGTCCTTGAACCACTTCGTGTCCTTGGTCAATGTCCGCTCCAAGGAGTCGAGCTCGGACGCCGAGTACTTGCTGCCCTCGTTCTTAGACATGGCAATGGTAAGGTTGGCCCTTGCATCGACCAGGAAAGCGTCGGCATCCTTCTGGATCTTCTCGAACTTAGAAAACGCTCCTTTACGAGCGGAAGCCTGGGTCAGCCGCTTCTCGACAGGCTTGACAAGGGTTTCAAGAGAGGCACGCTTCAAGCGCAGATGAGCCGTATCTGCCCCGTCGCCATCGCCGGATACCCATGACTGCAGCTCCGATAGCTTCGCTTGGATGGCATCGCGTTCTACTGGCTTACTAGCCGCTTCGAAGGACTTGTCGTCGTCCAGATGATCACGAACGCGGTAGAGGTACGACTCGAGCTGATTGCGTGCTTCTTCCCGCTCCGCCCGACGCTCTGCCGCTCGATCGAGAGTGTACAATCGGTCCTTGCTCGCCCTGTATTCTTCCGGTGCCATCTTGCCGTCGCGCACGGAGCCGGAAGGAGGGAGTCGAACCACGTTGAGCATGAGAGTACGGTCAGCCTTGAGGAGGGCATCTCTCTCCGCCTGGGTCTCGGTAATGTTCGCTGCTTCAGTCTCGTTGAGGTCCTTGGGGGCCGGGGTTACGACGCTGCCGCCGAAGAAGCTGCGAATAGAGTCAACGATGGTGCCGGGCTTGCGCTGCACCTGAAGCTCAGCCTCTTCGATGCCCAGGGTGCCGATGGGTCTTGCGACGATGCTCAGGTTGAGATGGGTGTCGACGCTCGCCAGCTCGCCAGCAGCCTTGATGGAGTTGAGCGCGGAGGAGATACCGGTGACGTTGAAGCGAGTGGTTTGGGTACCGAAGATCGGCAGTGCCTGCTCGTAACCCAACTCAACAATGAAGTCGTCCGCAACGTCGTCATACTTGCGCAGCACGGCGTCGTTGTCGAGTGGTCCGACGGGGAAAATCAGTTGCGGCTTGCTGTTTCCTTCCTTGAGCACGACGGAGTAAGGATTGTAGTCGCGTGCCTTGATGGCCTTCATTTTGAGCTGAGGATTGAAACTTGCACCGTAGAATGCTGCACCCATGACGGCAGCTTCGTCTGCATTGACATTCTGGGCGATCTTGGCCTCTGGTACGCCGCCGAGGGTGGTGATGGCCTGATGGACCAACGGCACACGAGAGTTACCTCCGACCAGGACGACGGAGGCGATGTCGGCAAAGCTGTTCACCCTGGGAGCGTTCTTGATCGCGTCTGCGATGGGTGAGACGAATCCAGCCTCCAAGCCTGCAGATCGAACGGCATTCTCGAATTCTTCTCGCTCCATGCGAGTACGGAAGTCGATATCCTCTGCGAGGCCTTCGATGTTGCTTGCGGCAAAGGCGTTGGCACTCAGGATGTGCTTGACGCGATTGGCTTCACGCAAGAGTTTGGCCAAGGCGCGCTGGTTCTGTCGGATGGGGGTTTGAAGACGACCAGCCGAGGGAGTGGCCTCGAACTTCTGGATGAGAAGGTCGCGGACGATGAGATCGAGAGCGAGACCTCCGGCACTGCGGTCCCAGCCGACGGAGAGGACGTCGATGTAGGTGACTTCCTTCGGTGTCGAGGCTGCGGTGACGATGGAGTCCGGAGTCACCTTCTGAGTGGAGAACTCCACGACGGTGGCACGAGTCGATCCAGCGCCAGAGTCGTAGAAGATGTGACGTTCCGGCTCGGGGAAGGTCCTGGTCAGAGCGTAGTTGACCGCGACTGAGGAAAGGGAAGCCTATAAGTCAGCGGCTGAAGAAGATCGACGAGATCGCCTTTAGAATGCGCCTTCGCTGAGAGACGCAACTCACCTGCTGCTCCATCGCTCACAAGACGAGGGCGCATTCCCACCAGTCCCGCGGCATCGTAGATCGCTTGCCGTTCCTGCGCGGAGTAGAAGGCAGGGACTGTGATAGCGACGTCGAGGCCACCGTAGAGTCCGTATGCGCCTGAGGAGGTCATGGAGGAGAATGCGGAGATGCGCTCACCAGCCGTTGCCTCTGCGAGTTCTTTGATGTTGGCGAGCTGCATGCCGACGAGTTCCTCGACGGAGTACACGGTGTTGTTGGCGTTGCCGCGCTGGTATGCACAGGCCGCGCGATTGTTGGGGGCGGGAACAACATTGGTGCCATGCAAGGTGGTGGCGCGATCAACGATGTACTTTGCTGCAGTAGAGGACTCGTCTGAGCCGCAGGGGATGCCGAGTAGGAGCTTGGTGGCCTGGAAACTGTCGGTGGGGAAGCGGGAGGCGAGGTTGGCAGCATCGGTACCGAACAGTCGGTCGTCCTCGCCCTTCCATGCGACGGCTGCTTGGATCTTGCGCTTGGAGTCCTTGGCGAGTACGACGTCGAAAGGAAGCCCTGGTTTCATGAGAGATGCCTTGATCCATGCTGTTCCGAAGTCGATGCCCACCACGCCGACGCCGTTGACGAGTTGTGGGCCTAACGCCAGTGCTGCCAGGAGAGCGAGGGCGAGAAGATGGAAGGCCGGCAGAAGACTTGAGCGCCTCAGTATGCGCCGTTGTGAAGCCGCTGTTGGTGTTGATGTTGTTGAGTTCGACATCTCCCACTTGATCTGGTATGGAAGTCGTCTGTGAGAGTGATGCGTAATGTCCTTCCCAAAGCTTCCACATCATCAAATGATTTCACCGAACCCCGGTATTTTCGCGGTTCCAAATTACAGGACTTTGCGAAAAGCTTGACCCAGTGGCGTTTTTAATAAATTAAAACAAAACGAAAAAGAGCTTTTTGGTCGCTTCGCGCGTCGCGTGGCGCGTCAGTACTCAGGTCTCAGTAGCAAGTAGCAACCGACTCATCGACATCGCCCTTCAACACCATCCCTACAGCCTACAGGCCACAGGTTCAAGCTCAAGACCTGAGGACTGAGGTCTGAGGAGGTCTAAATTGGCAAAAGCGATTCATGATGTCGTCTACAGACTACAGTGGTCCCAAACTCACAAAGTCACAAGTGTGAGTTGTGACAAAGTAAAGTGAATTGATGGTGGAACGTGGAAGGGATTAGGGAAGGAAGAGCTGCTACAACTTACAAGTGTGAGAAGTACTGAAGTTCATGAGGTTAGGAAAGCCACGTGGGGAGAACGGGCGATAAGATAAGATACGGGGAACGCAAGGAGAACGGGGAGAGAATGGAATTCGCAATCTGGAAATAAGAGAGAAAGTATGGAGAGCAGGAGCTATATGCCTATATCTGTGCTATCGGTACTGTCGACTCGACAGTCGATATCTTATCTTATCTTTCCATCCTTCCAGTTTTCTCTCACTGCTCTTTCCACTTTTTCCCGATCTCCTCTCTAATTTCTCCGATACCACGTGGCTCTTCTTCTTCACCTGTACTTCTCTTGTAGCAGCTCCTTCCTTCCGACTTCCACAATCAATCACTTCACTCTTACTATTTACTGATAGCTTACCATAGCTTCAGTACAATATCTCCGCTACAGTCTACAGATACATAGGTGCAACTGGACTACTTGAAAATCTCCCATCATGAATGAATCCAATGCCCACGTTCCACAGTCCACTGACAGAACTGTACTTTTTTTCTTTTCGTTTCCTCTTTCTTTTGTTTTCTGTTTTCTGTTTTCTGGTTTTTTTTTGTTCTTCTTGCTTCTCTCTTTCTCGCGATTTTGTCGTTTCCACAATGTTCAAGACAACTGACCAGCAACCGCAGTGACAAAATCAACATTTTCACCGCCTTTTGCGGTGTTTGATCTTCACATTCACATACAGTGATTACCATAAAATCTCATGTCTACTATCCCATATACCTACTTACCTACTATATATTAATTATTATAGTAGGTGAAAATGTGAGTATCAGATTGCAAATTTTCCCGGAAAAACATGAGCTCATATAATGGAGTCCTACAGTCTAAAGATGAGCACGGAGCGCCCCGGAGTGCTCCGTACTCCCGGGCCGTCGCTCCGGGGCGCTCCGTCAACTTTTGATGACGCTCCGTACTCCGGCTGTTTTCAGAGACACAGCAGGATCTTACTCCGTACTCCGGGAGAAGGTTAGGGACCCCAGAAAACTTACTCCGTACTCCGTCAAAACAGGTCGTGCTTCAACAAACTCTAGGGTTAGGGTTAGGGTTAGGGTTAGGGGGGTTAGGGGGGTTAGGGTTA
>RDSH01000409.1:0-10799 GCA_009428295.1 Tilletia walkeri
TCCGTACTCCGCACACATTTTAGAGTCTCGCTCCGTACTCCGGCTGTTCTGCATTCCCCGGAGTAAATTCTTAAAAACACACTCCGCACTCCGGGCTCCGCCGGAGTGCGTTCCCGGATAATCACGGAGCTCCGGGAAAGCCACTCCGGGGCTTACTCCGTGCTCAACCTTACCTGCCGCACTGGCGAACTGCGCGCCTCCTGATCGCATGGCGTGGGTCAGGTGGGAGCTTGAGATTGAACAAGCAGCAAAAGCTTGACGAAGTAGAGTCGCTTGCTGATCCCAGGAGATTAAGAATGGCTTGCGGAGTAACTCATTTCACAAAAATGCGGAGTACTCCGCAAATTTTGGCGACTTACTCCGCATTTTTCCTCCGCAGCGTACTCCGCAAAATGTGCGGAGGACAGTTCTTTGAGGCTCAAAATTGACGGAGTACTCCGCATTTTTTTTGGAAAATGAGAAATTTTGGCGGAGTACTCCGCCCTGAAATGAGGTAAATTTTTGCGGAGTACGGAGGACAGTGGTCAGGGCAGCCTCTGAAAAGTGCGGAGTACGGAGTAACGCTGCCGAAACGACGAAATTTTGACTACTCCGCTTACTCCGTATTTACTCCGTCGTCTTGAAATGAGGTTTATTTGACAGTTGTCCTAACCATTTCTCACGAGCACGTAGCCATGCTTTCAACTTTGAAACTCCGCCCTGCCCTTCTTGCCTTTTCGGCGGAGTATTTATGGGCGGCTCCGCATGTGGGCCACTCTGTTTCGCTAAGCTTTGCTCCGCATCCTCGTCACCAAGAACAAGCGAGCGGCCCAGTGACCAGTGCGCATTACTCCGCAGAATCATGAGCGATAAGGGTGATAAGGACGGGCCTGCCCGCTCCTACGGGCTTCGCGATCCCGCTTCCATCAAGAGACCAAAGCACCCAGGAGAACTCCCCAGCAAGACAGCAGCACCTGCTTCTTTGCCTTCCTCAACACCAGAACCTACCCCCGCCACATCGAACCCACCCCCAGTCTTCTCTGTTCCGGCCAACAAAGCTCTTCTTCCTCGAACTGGGCCCAGCAATTCTGTTTCCTCCTCGTCTACAGTTTCTCGCCCGAAGCCTCAGCCGCTGAAGCCCGGTCAACCAGATCGAAATCTTGACTTGTTTCTACCCCGAACAGTACGCGTCGAGCGAGCTGTTGAAGAGTCGGAATCAGAGGAGGAGCTCTCCTCCGGACAGATCCAACGAGATATCCAGAAGGCAGCTCAAGTAGGAAAGAAAGGCAAGAACAAGGTCTCAGCTGGAGCCGGCTCCAAACCCGCGAGCGGTGCAAGGTCCGAGTCGGACTCCTCTCAGTTCGACGATCCTACCGACGAGGACGACGCCATCCCAAACTCCGCACAGAAACCAAAGAAGACCCCCTCGAAGTCGATATCCATTGACCTTACTGCCGACAGCCAAGAGTACTCCGACAACTCTCATCCCAACAAGTCGCCCTCGAAGTCACTATCGTCTTCTACCAAAGCGGCCTCTAGCAAATCAAGCAAGAACGACAAGGTGACCAAAGAGTCGACCAAGCACCGAAGCCGTAAAGAGATATCTCCAGAGAAGGCCCTTGGTGAGCATTTTGATGCTGACTGCTTCCACCGTTCGACCAAGGAGACTGACAGTTCACACCAATATGATACTCTCGTTTATCAGCGGCAGCGAAAAAAGCGTGGACTACAGCACACACGACCGCAGCGCAGGAGGCTCTCGAAGAGTCAAAAGGCGGAAAGATCGGGAAGAGGACCCCCTCCAACGCGTACCTGTACTTCAAAGAGCCCGTGATCGCGGATCATCCTACCAACTCGAGCAAAGGGCAAGGAATCGGATTTTGGTGCACCGGTTGCTGTGCAGAATCCCAGCTCGTTTGGCGACCCCTCAGCGATAGCTCGACAAGTAATTTTCGCGCCCATACCAGTACAAGAGCCTCCCTGTCCAATCGGGTCAATCTCGGCAACGCAGGAAAGACCGGTCCACTCGACGCTTACATGATCAAGAAGGCACCTCCTTCCTCCGCGGATGCACATATCACCGCAACCGAGGCTCGCCAGATTGCCGTTGAATGGATAACTTCCTCCTCTCGTCGGGTGAGCATCATTGAGGATCCCGGATTCTCCAAACTCCTTTCGCCTGCGCTTCGCGAGATCATGCCCGGCCGCAAAGTTGTTGCAGACGATGTGATTAGGATCTACTCCGGAATGCTCGACGTGATCAAGGAGCGCTTAGCCTCGGTGACAGGTTGCTTCCATCTCGCCCTCGACGTTTGGACCAGCAAGAACGGAAACGCCTTTCTCGCCATCACCGTCAACTACCAGCAGGAAGGTGAAGCCAAAAGACACCTGCTCAACATGCTCCCCTTTCTCGCCTCCCACGACGCCAAAAACATGAGCAAGGCGGTCTACCAGTCAATCGAACGCGCCGGTATTACCGACAGAGTGTGGTGCATTGTGGCGGACAATGCCTCCGAGAACTCCGCAATGCTGCCGCTTCTTTCAGGTATGGGCGGTATGCCTCGATTCCGCGGCAAGGCATCTCAGGTCCGATGTATGGCACATGTTTGCAACCTAGTCAGCAAGGTCGTCGCCAACACCTTTATCAAGGCAGCCTCCTCCGTCCGAGTAAAGCAGAAGGACGCGATTCCGGAAGAGTCATCCGAAGACGAGGAAGATGACATGGCAATTGAGGAGGATGATTCGGAGGAAGATGGAGAAGCCAATGCGGAGGAGACGGAGGACAGGAACGACAACGCGGAGGCCGATGATGAGTACGAGGATGTCCTCGATGAACCTGACGATGCAATCTCGTGCGCGCTTAACCCGGAACTGGTCGCCGACGACGAAGATGAAGCAGAACTCCGCGAGATCCTTGCTGGCCCAATTCATCGTCCACGCAGGCTCGATACTCCGGCAAGTAGTGGTACGGTCCCATCGAGCTCTGCGCCATCCTTGACGCAAGGGGCTGCCGCTGCGGAGGAAGAGGGGCAAGAACTTCGGAACGGGGAGGTCGGTCTGCAGATCAAGAAGCTCGCATGGTTGAGCAAGAAGATACACTACTCTCCATCGGCTAGGCGAAGCTGGAAGCAAGAATGTCGTCGGCACAACCTCCGTAAACCCTGGACGTTGCTCCGCGATGTCGCTACGCGCTGAGACTCCACTCAAAAGATGATCGAACGCGGTGTCAAGCTCTGGAAGGCGATCATCTCTTTCAGCGAGAACGACCCCAAGATCGTGGAGGAGAAGCATCGACTCCGGCGCGCGGACAAAAGTACGTTCGACAACCTCTTGTCTATACTTACTCCTATGGCGAAGGCGACGAGTAGGTTCTCCAAGAAGACGAAGCCTATGATTGGGGAGGTCGTAGGAATGTTTGAGCGCCTCGATACAATCTTTGCTACCATCGAGACGGACACGAAGCGGCCACAGGCTTGGCGAAACGCTGCGGAGCGTGGCAGAAAGGTGGTGTCGAAGTATTACGGTCTCTCGGAACAGACGGAAGTGTACAGTCTGGCTGTCCGTACGTGTCTCATGTCTGCGCTTGAAACTCCTCAACCTCGAATTGATTTGTTGACTCAAGACACTCTATGCTTTACAGTTCTCCACCCCAATTATCGGATGGAATTCCTGGAGGCGATGAAGTGGGAGGAAGATTGGAAGACCACGGCGGTCGACATTCTGCGGAGCAACTATGAGGAGTTCTACAAGATCGAGCCGATGGAATCTCAGGAAGACAACGACACCCAAGAGGATGATCCGGAGGAGGGGGAGAAGGAGGAGGATCCCGTCCTTGCTGCCATGATGAAGAGGTCGATGGCTAGGAAGGCGGAAGCGAAGATAGTTGACCCTATCGAGGATTGGCTCGCCGATGTGACTCCCTTGGGCAAGAAGATGGAGACGGTTGACCCTCTGGCTTGGTGGTGGAAGGAAAAGCAGAGAGGTAACGATCGGATGGGTCTTGCAGACCTAGCACTTGACGTGTTCAGCTGCCCTGGTAAGAATCATTTCGCATCAGTTCTCGACGTACAAACTGCCGGAGCTTGACGCTGACTGTGTCTTAACCTCTACATATTTCTATCGCACCAGCGACCTCCGTGGACGTCGAGCGTCTCTTCTCTCGTGCTGGTCGGAACGTGACGTCTCTGCGGCACAACATGAAGGCGCGGAAGCTGGCGAAGGTTGTTTCCGTCGGACAGTGGTTCTTGGACGACTGGGTTCCTTCCACACTTCTGGATGACATCTTGAAGAAGGAGAAGGAGGCGCGGGAGCTGGCCCGGGCGGAAAGGAAGCGTAGGCGACAGGGAGAGTCCGAAAGGGCGCCAAAGAAGAGAAAGGTGACCCCCGACGGCGACGACAAGAGCGACGACGAGTGATATTGCTGTCATTTTCGGTTCCTGAAATGACCCTTCCCACGTGGCAAGTTTCATTTAGGTAAATACAGAAAGTTACTCCGAATTTACTCCGCAGTGACGGAGTAAAAAATGGTTACTCCGCACTTTTTTTTAGATTCGCGGAGTACTCCGGGAGAACTTGGTGAAAAAATGTGCGGAGTACGGAGTAACGTCCCGCTGACCGGCAAATAAAAGTGCGGAGTGCGGAGTAACGCCGTTCGGACGAAAAAAAAAAGTGCGGAGGACGGAGTAAGCCTGAAACTTTGCCTTGAAAAGTGCGGAGTGACGGAGTACTCCGCCAAACACCTCATTTCGCCCGAAGAATATGCGGAGTACTCCGCACTTCATGAATAATCCGACTACTCCGCAAGCCATCCTTACAGGAGATTGAGAACGTAGGACCTACGGGTCCCTTCTTGGAGCCCTTGAACTTGGAGCCATGGGTCTCATGATCGATGAGAAGCTTGATTCTGTACCACGAGTCGCGGGAACTGAAGTCGGGGACGGGCTCAGAGAACACGTGGAAGCGGAAGAAGAGGTACATTGCGAAGGCGCCAACGGAGCAGACTTCGACGTCACGGTGACGAGCTGCGACTCCTCGCTCGGGCCGCGCGTCCCGATTGGACTTCGACTTGAGCTGTGTGGAGACGATGGCAACGGCGACGTGAGGTTTCGAGTGAGGTAACTACACATCATCACGCATACACCATCGTCACAACCTGCATCAGCACATCAAACTAGCAACACCTCAGACTCAGAGACATATGAGAAGGCTCACCTCTGCACAGTAGAAGTCTGATAGCTCACGCTCGCGCAGATCCTCACTGCGGCCCATGATTGCGTGCTGCTATAGGAAGCTGAACCGATCTCGTACGGCCAGGAACTCAGAGACAGAGGAGTGAGCGAGAAACCAGCGGCTCACGTCGGCGAAGCCAGTCTCGTCGTACCCGTCACGGAGTGTGTTCCGGAACTTGTCGATGTTGGTCAGCCGAGCAAGTTCGGCCTGGTTCAACTTGACAGCACGTATGAACTGGGAGCAAAGCTTCCCGCTTCCGGGCTGCTGATGGTCGTTACGGCCAGCGAGGTGTTGCTGCTCCCAAAGGTTGTTGTTTGCTTTCACGCAGGTGCGGATCGACTCGTACCCGAGCGTGGGGTTGCGGAACAGAACCGAGCAGCTGCACAAGATCAAATAGCTAGCCAGATCAGTATCCTCCTCATCTCTGCGGATCAACCAGAGAACTTCAGGCACCAAGCAAGACACTCGAGTACGAAGTCGCCGCTTCACCGCCCTACTCCGCATTCCCCATTTCCTGCTCCACTGTCCGCACATCACAGCATGCAGCATGCAGCAGGAGTCAACATCGCCGCTACTGCCATCAGCCCATTCCCATTCATGATCCCTCGCCTGCCTATCCCCACTCTTTCCCTCTTCGCTGCCAGCCCCTGACTTCTTTCCCCCCTCCGCCTCCGCATTTCCCAGACGCACAGGACTGAGGACAGGGACACTCACTTGAGCCATGTAATCAGTTTCTGTTCCGTTGCAAGAACCTCGAGCTTGCTTGCAGCCTCTTTGTCTACTTCGTTCTCAGCGCGCAGACGAAACAAGGATCTCCAGAAAGCCTTTGATTGCAAGGAAGATAGAAGCACTATGATTAGCAACCTTAACCCTTCAAACGCTGCGCAAGCTAAGCAGAGAATGAGAGGGAGGGAGGGAGGCAGGGTGGTAAGACTCACTATGTATTTTTGCTGTGGACCTTTCCAAAGGCCGGCTGTCCCTTTGGCGAGGTTGGAGTAGGCAAGCTTTGCCCCGAGGGTCATGCTGTGGTACACCAGCTCCTCACCTGCCTCCGGAACATCGGCATCGACGGCGATGGAGAGTCGATCGCGCTCTTCATCCGTCAGCTCGCCGCCGCTGTCGTCGTCAACAAGACGAAGGCAGGCGAGAAGTTCAAGAGGCATCGAGCCAGGACCGAGCTCCGATGTCGGGCCGAGACCATCCGGGCGCACAACCAGCTGACCACCACCAGAGGTCGGACCTGCGGGGTTCGAAGAGGGCATGGGGACTGAAAATTCCGGGACGAGGAATGCTGCCAGATTGGCTTCATCACTGCGAGACCTAATTGTAGCCAAAATCTTCCCAATAGCACCAACAGCATCTATTGCTTCGTCTCTACATGAGAGAATACAGTATAAAAGGAGTCAGTGACTAGTGAGATGCTAGATACGCTGGGAGAGATGCCACTGACCGTGCTGCTGCTGCCTCTGGATAGGCCTTCTTCCATCGATACAACGCTGTGCTCTTGCACCCCAATTTCTCTTCCGCATCCTCCCTCTTGCGCTTCTTGCCCTTCTTCCCCTTCCCACTACCACTGAAGGCCAAAAAGACGGCAATCATCTTCTTCTCTGGCGTGTATGCCACTCCATCTGTGCGAACCTTAGTCGTCCTTCCTCCGACCTTCACAGCCGTGTTTGACGCCGGTTCTGCGGATGCGGAAGCCTGCGCAGGACTGGCAGCAGCAGAACCTTCGATAGAGGGCTCGTTCATGCTTTAAAATTGCGTGTTTGTCTTGCTGGCGAAGGTGATGGTAAAAGGGCTGGATTTCTCCCTGCTCGGGCAGTGGTTCAGGGGAATGTAGCGCTCAGACGCCGTAACCACCTCAACCGGCCGTAACCGCCCCTCAATTGATTGCAACCATACCCTATAGTGGCTCTGGCTGTGGGCCAGAAATTCCCCAGACTCAAGGAGTCACACTTCCCCAGTATGTACTACTGACCACCTCAGTATCTGACAAAATTTTGAAAGATGTGGTGAGGCATGAGTGTAGAGTGATGATGAGGGGACGGAGATCTTTGATGAAAATAATGTTACAAGAAATTGTAAATAAACAATGAAAAAGCTCCATAGCTCCTAGCTCCACACAGCAAAGAAAGCGGAGAATTTTTGGCTGCAATGTAATAAATGAGTAAAATTCTCGCGCGGCAAAATGAGCGGTGTTGTGTCCGGCGAGGTTCTGGTGCCGCATTCCGCAGCCGATGGCGCTTCTTGGGTCTGCAACTCTGCAATGCACCGTTAAAGACCAGGGATCATCTAACTCGATCAGCGGTGCTGCGAACAGCAAAGGGCTGAAGGGCCTGAAGTCAAGATAAAAGATCAGACAGAAATCTGCAAAACTTGAAAGTATCAGGTCAGCTGACAGCTAGTCGATCAGCTTTTCATACATATTCTCTTGCAGGCGACGCGGGTTCTGTTGAGACTATTCATATTCCACTTCTGCCAGTCGTTCGCGGGCTGTAGGCCTGTAGCTATGCTACGCACGACTCAGGGTGGCAAGCCACCCTTCGCCTGCTTCGCTATGTATGTACTGTGTATGTAAGCAGTAAGTATGTACTGAGAATAGTCAGTAGTCAGTCAGGAGAGTAATAGACCACTATCCATATTCCACTTCTGCCAGTGGTTCGCGCTACGCACGACTCAGGGTGGCAAGCCACCCTTCGCCTGCTTCGCTATGTACTCGTATGTAAGCAGTAAGTATGTACTGACTAGCCGACCGTCCGAAATCTTCATATCTTCCTCGATTCTCGTTCGACCACGCTCAAGCTTGGACATCAAGAGTCAGCAGACCTGTACCTATTACATGTAAACAATCCAAGAAAAAGACTGTCAGCAGTTTACCTGTTTTCACATGTGATGCTGGTGGTCGGTCGGAGAAAGGGGTAAGAGGTGGGGAAGTCGCACTTGATGAGGGAAAATGAGACTTCAACACTGATATACTGATACGGAAAGGTGCACGACAATTGCAACGTGATGATGTTTACGGAAGGTAGGTATGGAACAAAGATGGAGGAGGAATGGGAGGCTGGGGCCACGAAACCAGCGGCGGAACAAGTCCAGGGCATCTAATTGAGAGCGGGCTGAGGTACGCCGGTGTTTGGTGGATATGGTTGGCTTGCTGCTGAAGGCTACTGTCGGAAAGATCTGAAGAGGGAAGAACGACGCCAGGGAGCGTGACCGAGGGAAAACCAGTCGGGATGATGTCGGTGACGCCAGGGAGACCAGTGCCGGGCAGGATGTCGATGACACCGGGAGATCCGAGGTGGAGAGAACGCCGCCAGGAAGGCTGAGGGAGGGCAGGCCAGAGGTAGGCAGAATGTCGGTGCTGTGAGATCGATACAGATCAGGAAAGAGATCAGGAAGGAGAACCAAATCGGCAGTCGAACATGCAGACCCGCGTGGGGATGAGAACTGTCACTCACGGAGCAGAAACGGAGACCGTGGCAATTGGAAGCGTTGCGGAGACGCCAAGTCCACTGGATCCCGTGATGCCTGCTCCCAAGAGACCTGTGTCAACAGCATCGGTGACGGCTGGGAGCAACGTCGAGAGAGCGGGAACAGTAGCCGTAAGCCGACACATCGCAGAAGCAACCTGGTGGCTGAGACGTATGAGGAGGAGCTGAGGGATGGGACAAGAACTGCAGTGATGATGGCCTCTTGACGTTTGGCGACGATCGAGTGCGTAGCGTCTTGCGTTCGGACGTGGAAGCTGCCACGGAGGGAACACCAGTGGGGATGATGTCGGTGACGCCAGGGAGACCAGTGCCGGGAAGGATGTCGGTGACACCAGCGAGACCAGTGGTGGGGAGAACGCCGCCAGGGAGCGTAAGCGAGGGAACACCAGTGGGAATGATGTCGGTGACGCCAGGCAGACCCGAGGTGGGGAGAACGCCGCCAGGGAGCGTAACGCCAGGGAGACCGGAAGTGGGCAGGATGTCGGTGACACCGGGGAGACCCGAGGTGGGGAGAACGCCGCCAGGAATGCTAATAGAAAGAGAATGGAAACGTTTCGATAAGTTAGCGTCAAGCCATGAAAGCGTAAAAAGGAGCGTACTCACGTAACACTAGGGAGCACATCAGTGACACCGGGGAGACCCGAGGTGAGGAGACCTGAAGTGGGGAGAACGCCGCCAGAGACGGTGACCGATGGCAGAGTGTTAGATGTACCTTGCGTGTTTGTAGCACTGGTTCCAGGAGAACCGCCGGTGGAAGTAGTCCCTCTGCCGCCTGTTGAGCTGCCAGATCCTTGCGTATCTGTAGTACTGCTTCCGGGAGAGCCACCGGTAGAGGTAGTCCCGCTGCCGCCTGTTGAGCTGCCAGATCCGCTAGAGCCACCCGATGAAGATCCGCCACCCGCGGTCGAGGTCGTACTTGCGCCAGATGAGGAGGAGGCTCCAGGGCCGTAGTTACTGTGGGTCATGGAAACGCGGGTAGACGTGTGAGGTTTAACATGGGTGATAGACGGTTTTCGGGTGGTTGAGCTACGGCTAGTTGATCCGCCCAAGATGGCGGTTCCTGTCGAGCGAGTTCAGGAAGACGTCTGGGAAGAAGACCGTGAACGAGATGTGGTAATAGGAAGACTGATTCCACCTCCGCCAGTGCTGCTGCGAGAAGTCGAGCCACCCAAAATAGCGGTGCCGCTGGAGCGAGATCTAGTTGACGACGAAGCAGGCCGAGTACTCGATGCGGGCTTCTTGGTCGTTGATACGGGCTTCTTGGTGGTCGATACGGGCTTCTTGGTGGTTGATACGGGCTTCTTGGTGGTACTAGATGCAAGCTTCTTGGTGGTGGATCCGTGCTTCTTGATAGTGCTTACTGCGTGCTTCTTGGTAGTCGAGTGCTTCTTCGTTGTACCGTGGTGCCCATGATCGTGATGATGGTGGTGATCATCACCCTTGCCATGGTCGTGGTGATGGTGATGGTGACCGGTACCCTTGCCATCGCCATTGCCGTCATTGCCACCGTTGTTCCACCAGTGCTACCAAGGCTTTCCAGGCTCGTCATCGTCGTGATGATGGCCGTGACCCGTGTGATGCTTGGTGGGCTTGGGGTGCTTCTGGAGCTTTTGGTGGTGGGGCTTGTGGGGCGTCGTTGGGTCACCATCGCATTCATCGTCATGGTGGTGGTGACCGTCACCCTTGTGATGCTTCTTCGGCTTCTTGTGAATCTGCTTCGGGTGAGCAGGTTTGTTGTGCTTGGGCTTCTGAGGCTTTTTGGCCTTCGGCTTCTTGGGCTTGTGGGGCGTGGTTGGGTCGCCATTGCATTCATCGTTGTCGTGATGAGGGCCCAAGCCGCGGTGGGTCTTCTTTGGCGAGTCATGTCGTCCCTCGATCACCTTGACCTCAAGTATCGATCGTCGGTCCATCTCATGAGCATTCGACAGGATGCCTCCATCGTTAATATTTGACCTCTCGTCTCTGAGTGCGTAGAATTTGGGGATGGAAATGAGTAACCGCGTTGCTCGTACTTGGAATCGAAGGCACGGAAGACTTACAGAGGACTAGCGCTCGCAGCAAGCGACAGCGCCAAAAGGACGCCGAACTTCAAAAACTTCA
>RDSH01000410.1:0-10734 GCA_009428295.1 Tilletia walkeri
TGGTCCGTAGATACTAGATAATACTCTGATGTTGAGAATCTTGACGATTGCTCACCCTCCTGTCCTTCTTACTTAGGAACGTGTATCAAACGTCGGCCAAGAGGCGATGGTGGGCAACCTCAAATCACAGATGACGTCAATGAAGGCCTCCACGACCTTCAGACGGTGACAGCGGATCTCATAGTGGCCTTGATGAGGAGAGCGGACATCGTTTGGTCCTGAATCCGAGACCTGGTGTGGTGCGGTGCAGATTTGAAACTTTGTCACTTGACCCAAGACTCTCCCTCCCAAACTGAGAGACCCCACATGTTTAATGAACTCGATGAAACTCCTGAGTTTCAAGAGCCTCGCGGAAAGTATACGAGAGAAATCTCCCTAAGCTGGAGACAGCAGGGATTCAAGCTGTTGACCTCGAGAAAAATATCTGTTCGCCTATTTTCGCCGCTGGTCGTTCACTAGAAAGCTACCTAAATCTACTAGTCAGAGGCAAACGCAAGATTACGGAGATTGGTTCATGTGGGCTAGGTGCAGTGAGCACTGGACTTCGACACCCTCCCGCACGAGCTTATCGGTATCGCCAGGGAATGGCGTCGCCTGGACAAAGACTTACATACCTCCCTTCGTCTTGTCCGACTCTACAACGAGGAGGACGCTGGACGCAAGTCCTCTGCCCAGCGTTCCATGGACACCATGGCCATGGCGGTCACCCGTACGGCCATCACGATCAGGGGAGTCGCCAAGAAGACGCACGGTGGAAAATCTGGTCCCAGTCATGGCAAGGGCAAGTCCTACCCTTCGCCATCCTCTTCCAAGGCAACTACCGGTGGCCGTGCCCCTCAATCTTCGTCGAGCAGCAAGCGTCTTCTCTGCTACGGCTGCGGTGGGAGCGACCACGTTCGGCCCGACTGCCCGGTGGCCAGTCAACACGGGCCCGGCGAAGTCATCTGCTGGAACTGCAACCAGTCCGGGCGTGCACAGCCTCAGTGCACTAAGCCCCGAATGTCCTCTTCGGACAAGGGTAAGGCCAAGGCCTATGCGGCCTACCCTGATGCGGAAGACATCCGACGTCCTCGCTGCGTCTCCGTCGTCGACCCTTGTCCCGTTCATGATCGACTCGGGTGCGTCGCAGCACATCGTTGATAGAGTGGATCTCCTCGCCAACGCTCGGAACTCGGAAGCCCATCATGTGCTGGTGTACCACGTGGCTGTGCCACGTGCTCCCCTTTATCTCTTATCTCTTATCTTCCTTTATCTCTTTTCTCATCACTTCTCCTTCTCTCGGCCGAGAGATTTCCCTTTCTTCCTCGTCACCTTCTCCGCTCTCGCTGCTTTCCCTTGTACTTAGCTACCTTCAGCAATTATTCACCTTTCTCACTTATCTTCAAGAGGCGTTTCCTACTTTACAGAGGACACAGTCCTACCCCTACTAGCTGCTAGCTAGGATATGGTGATGAGAGTGTTTCTCTCAGCTAGCCGAACGACGGAGGTTGAGCACCCGCCGCCGCCCGACTACGATCTCGCAGAGATCTCACCCCCTCGACCATCTCGCTGAGGCCTGAGATGCGTCTTGCTCACAACACCCTACTTCTTTCTCGGGACCGCCACTCGTTCAAGAAGACAGCCTGCCGGGACCGCCACCCGCCAAGGACACACACTTCCGAGATTCTGATCCGGCACCGATCAATCTCTTCCTTTCCCCTTTTTTTTCACGCCAGTCGCAGCCGGCAGGTCCTCGTCGCGATTTCCTTCTTAACTTTTCTCCTTCTGCCTCCCCCTCGCATTCGTGCACACCCGCCATCCGCTTCGGCCTCGCATCGACAATACACGTTCAGGTACCGCAATTCCTCTGCTGCTCGTCGCTCTTCTTGGACAAGCGTCTACCTCCCGCCACACGCCTACTCTTTTTCTCGGCCGGACGTCGAGGTTGAGAACTCCCTCCGTGGCGCGCAGCATCTTCTCGCTCTCCGCTGACGGCAGGCCATTGGCGCAAATCTTTCATCACATCATCCCGCTTCCCCTCCATCCACTGAAAACTCACGGTCCAGCTACCGGCTACCTCGACCTGGATCAGTCCTGCGCATCGAAGTACCGCGATTATTCGGCTTTGCAGCACTCTTTCCGGTGACGCGCTGCTGCCGTCTCCTACTTTTCCTCTTCAACATTCTCTTCTCCCCCTTCGACCTAGCATAGACACCGCGCGCCAAGGTACCGCAATTCCTTTGCTCCGCATGGTTCCTTTCTCTGGTCAAGATTCAAGCATCTCCTTTCCTACCAACGCCAACCAACCTTCTCCCCCTCCGCGCCCTCTTTTCGTTTCGAACTTTCCATCTCTTTCTTTGGAGGCACTCTTCTGGTTCCACCTCAATCTCACACGCCGGTCCAAGATACACCGCATTCATAAAGGTCAACGCATCGAGCGACGAGCGTTGAGGTGGAGCAGTCCCTCCGGCCTCCGGCGGTTGACAGTTCTTCATCATCAGGAGCACCGAGAGACAGCTGCTCTCAGGACTATCTGCGATGCGGCCTCACTCACGACGATTGCTCCTTCACGCTCATCGACTCGGCTGGTCCTGTGTCGGTCTTCTACTCGCTCTCGCCCGTCGCCGTCGGCAAGTCTTCGGCACGACGTTCTACTTCACGCCATCCCCTCATCATCTTCCTTGTCCTGCATCAACACGCCTTCATGCTGTCACGACCCACATTCGATTACTATCATCTTCCGCCTCGACAGCATCACATTTTTGTTCGACAATGCCGCTCGCTCCGCACCAAATCCAGTTCTTCAGGCCCTGCAGTCATCAAGCAGTCATCGAGCGTTGAGGTTGATGGTTCCCTCCGCTGCGTGCGAGCCTTTCTTTGAGGGCGGCCGCGTGTGGGACATCACATACAGCGGAGGCCGAGACAGGTACCCGATAGCAGGGAGGATATGGCTATGGCTATGGAGTGTGGCGGCGATCTGAAGCCTATCACGCGCTCGTGACTGTCAGGGACTTGGAAGCTGCTCTTCCATCGGACGCCAGTCCTGCACGTCGCTTCGTTTCAACAATACCCTCTTGCTCCCACTCGACATCGATGTCTCAGCACATACTCACGGTCGTTATTCGTCAATGTCAGACTATGGCTCGCGTCTTCGGTTGGGCCACGGCCTATAACACGCTCATACCGTCCACGCTTTGTGTTCCTCGCCGGAACCGCCATCGGTGGCCCCTCATCAGACGTCGTAATTCTCCGCGGCTCCGCCACCGCCCGCCGACCACTGGACCGTCACTGTCGCATCCTCGTTCCAGGTTTCTGGACTGCCTTCCTCCATGCACCAAGGCAGACTGTCCTCGTTGCGTCCAGTTTCGCTCATTCAAACCTTTATTGGATGTCACCGTCACCGTGATAACTCCGGCTGCGGCCTGCGGCACGATCAATAAGGATTATGGTGCCCGGAAGCTCGGCCTTATCTGTTATCACGACGGACGGTCGGCGGGGATACTTTTTCTCACTGCCCATCATATCCGATGTCGTCGACCAACGCCGCGGGATGCGATAAGGATTCCACCGGGTGGTCACATCGGGATCCTCGCTCCTGAACTCGAATCCTCTTCTTCCACCGTCGATGTTACTTCCTTTCACCTTTTTCTTCACCCATTCCCTCCTTCCTTCCATGCGGCTCTTCTCGTTTTATCCGTCTGGCTCGCACAGTCGCACCCCTCAGTCCTCACAGCCCTCTTGCTTATGCCGACTCGGGACAGTCGTCTTCTAAGGGTGGGCTTGTGCTGGTGTACCACGTGGCTGTGCCACGTGCTCCCCTTTATCTCTTATCTCTTATCTTCCTTTCTCTCTTTTCTCATCACTTCTCCTTCTCTCGGCCGGGAGACTTCCCTTTCTTCCTCGTCACCTTCTCCGCTCTCGCTGCTTTCCCTTGTACTTAGCTACCTTCAGCAATTATTCACCTTTCTCACTTATCTTCAAGAGGCGTTTCCTACTTTACAGAGGACGCAGTCCTACCCCTACTAGCTGCTAGCTAGGATACAGCAAGCCCTTGTCCTTCAAGACTGTGGGCTCCAAGAAGACCTCCGACCTTATCGGACACGTCACCGGCCTTCTGGCCTCGGGCAGGCGCATCACCTTCAAGGATGTCGTTCTTTTACCCGGTGCCGGTGTCAACCTCCTTTCAGAGGAGCTCCTGAGGGAGCGTGGCTGGATCAAGGGGGTCGAGCCCAGCATCAGTACCAGTGAGCCGCCGCTGCATCATACTGTCTTTTCTCATGGCGTGCATTGACGAACCTCACACTCTCCATTCCGGTACGCACTCTTCCCCTTCCTACCATTACCTCGAGCGGCAAGCGCAGTGCCCGTCGCCCCCGCTTCTCTGGCAACGATGAAAGCGACAGCGACTGGAGCAGCAGCAGTAGTGACAGTGAGAATGTCAACGACGAGATGGACGCGTCGAGCCGCATCTCTGAATCCTCAACCAATGCTCTCTCTCTCTCGTTCCCGGCTCCACCATCAGCTCTGCCTCCTCTCTTACCTTGCCGCCTGCGCTTCCGACAACGACTCTTACCGCTGCTCAGCGAACTCGGTGGCTGAGGATTGCGCTGCGGAGCCGTCTTGAGTTCTTGATGCAGCATGCATTGATGGGCAGATCGGAGGATCTGCGCAGTGCAATACTAGCTCAGACTTACTCAATCATGGTGAGTAGTATCTATGCCTTCCCCCACCCCTTGTTTCCTTCCCATCACAGCCCGTATCCACATTCCACAATCAGTTGCCATCACGGTGCGCTCCTGTTTCGTGGACTGCGCTTGCGTCTTGCCGGCCCCGGTCACTCGCTGCGCATCGGGGACGCGAGCGTGAAGCAAGCGGGCCATCTGCTGCTGGCAACTCTGGCAACTGTGAGGTGATGACAGTCGATTCTGGCTTGGCTTGGGCTGTGGTGGAACTGTACTGGAGGAACGGAGGTTTCGCGCTGTTGTGCTGCTGTATACTGTCTGAAGACTCTGTGATCTGATTCATCTCTGTCTCTCTCATTTCTGTTCCTCTTACCGCATTCAGCTTCCTCAATCTCGGCCCCAATCATGCCAGGCCTTCGTCGTGACATTGAGCAGTGGAAAGGCAAACACGGAGGGACGGAACGAGTGGGGCGTGGCTGCGCGCCATCGCGACGTCGAGACGTGCCCGGTGGGCGCGCTTGCTCTTTATCTTTTCAAACGCTGGCACTCACACCAGCTTCCGACACCCAACTTCGACTCTCGAGCGTCTTGGTACAACGAGAAGCTGCTGGTGAGTGAGGGGAACGAGGCGGTGGAGTGGTCCGATCAGGCTTACCTTCTCCGCTATGCTTTCGACGCTGTCCTTCTTCGACGTTCCTTTCCTCTCCTCCCAATCTGGACCCGCGCGCCGTTCACCAGTCCCGCCTTCCAGGATTTCGCCGACAAGCTCAACAATGAACAATGCGATCGAGGTTACCCCCACTCCCTTCGTCGTTACCGTCGCAACTCTGATTCCCGAGCTTGGCCGATCTCTGGGCGGTCTGCGTTCAATGCTCAGCGACACTGCACTCAGCAGCACGGCCACAGCGGCGATAGTCGAACTACACAGCAGCTTGTTTCGGACTGCGGTGAACGAGGCCGTGGGAGAAATCAAGGCCTTCATTTTGGAGCTGTTCGAAGTGAGCACGTCGCGCAAGACTGCGCAGCAGGTGCTAGCAGTCAGTATGCAGCAGCTGGCAGCTGTTTCAGCGAAGGCGAGAACATCGGGCTTGTCGCATTGCCTTGCGCACTGTACTGTACTGTATGCGCACTGCGATCTCTGGTTTGACTCCTACTTGTTTACTTCCACAGCTTTGCGATTCTCCTACTCCGCCAACCACCACCACCGCGAGCACCTTCGCCCTCGGCACCAGCAGCATTCCCTCCGTCGGTGCGCTCTTACCCCCTTCCCTTCAACAAAGCATACCTCGGCCCTCGGCCTTGTTCTCGCAACCCAGCACACTGCTGTCCTGCCCCTTTCTCATTCTCATCCATCAAATCTTCCCCGACAATTCTCTTCCTCTTCTCTGCCGCTTGGGTATTCGAACTCTCTTAAGTACACGCCTGTTCTCTCCTGCCTGTATCTAGAATCCCCCAAGCGACTATCGTTTTATCACACATCTACGATCTCCTCTTTGAAATCTTCGAACCCTCGTCTTTGAACCTTTGGCCCTTTGCACCGACTCTCGAGTCCCTCGTCGTACCGCTTCCGACACCTCCTCTTTCCTCTCGCTTCTCTCCCTCTCTCTCACATTCTACTTCTCCCTCTTCTGTCCTTTGCCTTTGGCACGACCTACGAGGCATCTCTCTTTCCTCTTTCAACTTTGCTACAACTTCTCTACAGCTACATACACCTTACCTATCCCTCACTTCCCCTCTTTTAACCTCGAGAGTCTGGTTCGTGATACTGCCGACTGGGAGTCTGGGACCGGACGGTCACTGTCCCTAATGAAAGCTGAAACCGGACAAAAAGACCCCAGTACTAAAGTCTGGGGAATCATGATCATATGATCACCATGATCATGATCACATGATCATCTCGGACCTTGATCTTCCCGCGACCGCGGGGCCCGCGAACTCGACCTCGAGCTCAAGCTCAGCTGTGAGAGATTGAACTGGCTGTTGAGTGAGAGGTACAACTGCAGTAGAAGGACGAGCTCGGAAGCGTCGAACGACTACGCGCAGCTAACTTACAGAAATCTAAAGCCAGTCAACCTAACAGAAGCTGAGAGAGAGAGAGAGAGGGGGAGGAGGAAAGTGACGACAGGAGTGCATATATACAGATGCTCGGAGGGTTTCTTGGAAAAGTGAAAAAACGAAGAAGGAAAAATCGAACCGTTGCGCAATGGTTCTGCAGCACTCAGCGGTCGTAGGTCAAAAGACTGAGAAAATGTGGAGGGAAAATTTTCTGCCGTGGGAAAGAGGAAAGTAAGGAAATGCATTTGATCAATCACCGATCGATCGGGTGATCACAGTGATCACTCATCACACCGGTGAGTAGCCCGGGCTACCTAGTTGTTTACAACAAGTCACGTGGCATCAAAAATCAGCCGTCACTGACACAAGCTTCAGCAGTCCTCTAGGACGTCTGATTCCAATAGTAAGCAGCACATAGAGCAGTGCAACCTCGATCACAAAAACATCATTCATCAATGCAAAACTTCGTGGACTTGAAGTAAAGGCTCGCAACAGTACACTTTCCAAGTTTGAAGCGTTTTTGTCGAGTTCCCACTGACTTCCACATAGGCCGCGTTTGACCTCAAAGTTGCGTTTTTCTCTATTTGTGTTGCTGCCCCCCCCCCCCCCCCCCCCCCCCCCCCCAACGCCGCCCTAATTGACGCAAATGTGGTAACTGGTACGAGCCGGAGATCGCTTGCAAATCGCCGCCGGAAAGGTTGAAAGCCTTTGTACGAAAGCCGCTCGGCAATGCCTCAAGCTGTACAGGTCTCCTCTCGCCTTGCAAGCCTCTGCACAAGCTTCCCCTACAACTGAGCTGCTAATTCCACCCAAGCTGTTGGGCCTTTGGTTCGGCGACGGAACCGAGGCCTTACCCGCTGTCGATTATTGCGACCTGGAAACCCGCTTGTATATGCAGACGTGTGATGATTCTAATCATGGCTTGCGGAGTAGGCTGATGGTTCAATTACTCCGAGCTACGGGCGAGAGCGGACTCAACGTCCAGCTCGTCGACAACATTCCGCTCAACGTCCCCCACCGCCGAGATGCGGGCACGGCAGAGGGCGAGAAGGCGTACGCTCGGGAGAGGATGAGGGAGACCCGCGCCAATATGACGCCACAAGAGAAGGAGCGGCCGCTGCAGAAGAGGCGGGAGCAGAACGCGAAGATGACTCCCGAAAAGAAGGCCGCGAGGGCAAAATACGACCCCGAGCGCCGCCTCAAGATGACGGAGGAGCAGAAGCAGGCCAGACTGGCGGGGAAACGGGAGTCGGGGAAGAACAGGGATGAAGCCAAAAAAGAGGAAGATCGAGCACGAGTCCACAAGAATTACGAAAACTCCGAGAAACGCGACAAGAAGAACAAGAAATGAAAGATTGATGTGATTTGTACCTAGAATAGCCGACCCGAAATTGGAGTCACAACTCACAGATCGTGCAAAACTATTTTTTTTAAAAAAAAAATGTGACAGCAAATGAACAAATAATAGATGGTAGTTCGTACTGATTGCTTTTGCTTCCTTGCTGTTAGGTTGTTGTTTTTTTTCTTTGATTAAATACCTTAGAGCTTGTACAGCTGCGGGCCTGCGGCTCTGATTCAATACGAGATGAGAAGATGTATCGGATGAGATGAGACCAGTTCGGATCGAAATAGCTGTAGATTCCAACGTCGCGGCTGTCAGCGAAGGACAGCAGGGCAATGCTTCTGCAGTCCTGCCAACTCGGATGGGACTTCAACTTCAAAAGCCCAAGCGGAAAACCTGAACAATCAGTCCGAAGCTCTCACATTCGCCGAGAGTCTTTCGCCTCCTGCGGACATGGGTAGGGCTAGGGAAGTGGCGGGATTGGTGGAGCGGGCATTGTTGGCAGCAGGGCCAGCCCTTTTCGCTGCGGAGGGTTCGGAAGGAACCCGGTGCGTACCGGGCTTCCCAGACAGCGCCCAGTACGTGCCGCTTCTGCACACAACCCGGCACGCCTGCGGGCTTAATACGTGGCAGATACTAATCTGTCACTACTTTGCTACGAATCCTGCCTTCCAAGGGGTAGTCCGCAGTGCGCTTGCGTCCGGTCAGGCTTTCCTCAATGCCGCGGACATATTGGGTTCGGCGATTTGTCCCACTCAAGCTTGTGCCGAGGGCGAGGGGTGCATCTACTGATCTACCTGCTCAGCCCGGACAGCACGCAAGTATACGTGGGTCAAACGAGAAGCTTCCGCGCTCGTGACCTATCGTACGTGCAAGACGCTGTCAAGTGTCACCAATTACAAGATGCGGGCGGCGATGGAAAAGCTGAGATGTCGGCGGTGGAGGCGATAATATTGATCCGCATGGACAATATACCAAAATTGGTACGGAATGTTGTGGAGTGTGCCGTCATGGCTTTACTCCGAGCTACGGGCGAGAGCGGACTCAACGTCCAGCTCGTCGACAACATTCCGCTCAACGTCCCCCACCGCCGAGATGCGGGCACGGCAGAGGGCGAGAAGGCGTACGCTCGGGAGAGGATGAGGGAGACCCGCGCCAATATGACGCCACAAGAGAAGGAGCGGCCGCTGCAGAAGAGGCGGGAGCAGAACGCGAAGATGACTCCCGAAAAGAAGGCCGCGAGGGCAAAATACGACCCCGAGCGCCGCCTCAAGATGACGGAGGAGCAGAAGCAGGCCAGACTGGCGGGGAAACGGGAGTCGGGGAAGAACAGGGATGAAGCCAAAAAAGAGGAAGATCGAGCACGAGTCCACAAGAATTACGAAAACTCCGAGAAACGCGACAAGAAGAACAAGAAATGAAAGATTGATGTGATTTGTACCTAGAATAGCCGACCCGAAATTGGAGTCACAACTCACAGATCGTGCAAAACTATTTTTTTTAAAAAAAAATGTGACAGCAAATGAACAAATAATAGATGGTAGTTCGTACTGATTGCTTTTGCTTCCTTGCTGTTAGGTTGTTGTTTTTTTTCTTTGATTAAATACCTTAGAGCTTGTACAGCTGCGGGCCTGCGGCTCTGATTCAATACGAGATGAGAAGATGTATCGGATGAGATGAGACCAGTTCGGATCGAAATAGCTGTAGATTCCAACGTCGCGGCTGTCAGCGAAGGACAGCAGGGCAATGCTTCTGCAGTCCTGCCAACTCGGATGGGACTTCAACTTCAAAAGCCCAAGAGGAGGACCTGAAGAATCATTCCGAAGCCCTCACATTCGCCGAGAGTCTTCCGCCTCCTGAGTCTTGCGGACATGGGTAGGGCTAGGGAAGTGGCGGGATTGGTGGAGCGGGCATTGTTGGCAGCGGGGCCAGCACTCTTCGCTGCGGAGGGTTCGGAAGGAACCCGGTGCGTACCGGGCTTCCCATACAGCGCCCAGTTCCGAGTACGTGCCGCTTCTGCACACCACCCGGCACGCCTGTGGGCTTAGTACGTGGCAGATATTAATCTGCCACTACTTTGCTACGAACCCTGTCTTCATTGAGGTAGTTCGCGGTGCTCTCAGTGCTAAAACTGCTACAGGCCTACAGCCTTCAGACTCTCATTGAGACTTGAAACGTTGAGAACTTGAAAGCAAAAAGAGACCATTTTGTGGGTTCCGGTGAAGGATACGGCCAGAAACAAGCACTAATTCTGTAGGAACGTGGGCGGCCAAGAGCCAAGGCCAAATCTACGTTCGGAGGTTGAGAATAGCAAGTAGCAATTGAATATTGAATAGGGGTAGTCAGTCAAAAATCGCGCACACATCCAGACTTCGCAAAAATGGCCTCCAGCCCTCCAGAGTCCAGACTCCAGACTGAGTACCCCCCGCCTTGAACAGGCTGTCCACTGTCCAGAGCTTCCAGAGTTCACAGAGAAAATGAAAGATACGCTCCCAATGACACCGAACTCAAGCGCAGCAATTACCCTCTTACTTTGTACGACGTGTAGGTAAGTAAGATGAATGATGGGTGTTGAGCATTTGGTGTGTGCGAGTTTTGCGGATTCTGTGGATGAAAGTGGATTTCACTTGGTCAAAAAAGTGCGAGTGAAATCTCTGGATCGTTCACTATGGGGAA
>RDSH01000411.1:0-10554 GCA_009428295.1 Tilletia walkeri
ATCAAGAGATCAGATGCGATAAGATCGCAATCACGTGGTGGATGCCATAGATGGTCCACAGGACATATCTTCAACACACACTTCCCGAAAATCGTCTTTCCCTGCCGATCATATCTACAAACGCTCCGGCTGTCTATCTGCGATGGCTCCTCATCAATCCGGCTGCAAACGGAAGGCCTCGACACCACCCGGAAACGATGACTACAACAACGACCACATCGTCCACAGCAAACGCGTCTGTGCCGTGGAATGTGAATGAGAGGAATGAGATGAAATGCGACGAGCCGACTAGCCGACCCGCGACGCGTGCATGACGGAGTGACGGACTCGAAGGGACGTTTTTACACCTCGTCAGTAACGGTCTCAGCATCCACTCAATCAATCTTTGGTCTGACAGCGGGAGCTCCTTCTACAAGCACTCTGACAGTTTTCCTTTCTTAAGTGCAAATTGTGTTGTTGTATTGACTTTGGAGTTTGGCGTGGTGGTGGTGAGAGTGTGCCATTTCTGACCCACGGAGGGACGGGTGTCTGTATGTACAGAGAGTAGCACCATGCCAAATTTCATACTGCCTTGTGTTGTGAACAGAGGTGTTATGGACTATGCTGAGTGCATCCACAGGCAAAAATGTTGGTTCAAGCTGTGCCTGTGGTTCTATGAAAGTTGAAACCAAGGCTCCGAGGTCCGCAAGCGCAGCACCACTCACCGCTCACCGCCCACTACTCATAGTACCTGGGTGAACTTCACAGCAAGTCAGCAAGCAAATATCTTCAGTCTTCACTCTTCACCAACACATTTAATTTCCAGACAGAAAAGTGTGAAAGCAAGGCGATTGGAAGAGGTCTCCTACCGTCACGTTAGGATTGTCGTTTATAATGTGGAGAAAGAGGTTGTGGTGGATGCATCCACACCCATCAGAGGTGTCGTTTTTTTTTTCTTCTTCTTTTTTTTTTTTGGGTTTTTCTCATGGCCGCGGGCCGACCAAGGTCGACCCTTCAAGTGTGACATCGCACAAAGAACCACCAGTGACGAGAGCAAAATCACAATTACCATAAAGCATCACAATCACTTCTCGGGGGCAACTGAAGGGTGGCACAGCTACCCTGATGTTGCTTCTTCTGCAAGTTATGGTGAATGCATTCACACCCACCAGTGTATTCACAGTTCACACAGAGGTGTCGTTTTTCCCTTGGCTTTTCTTACTGCAGGTCTTGGCCCTTGTCGTCCCGACAAGGAAGACAATTGACAATGCATCATCACCTCACCAGTCACCACTGGGCACTGACCACAGCAAATACAGAGTTACCACAAAGCGTCATAGTCACTTCCCGGGAGCAATTGAAGGGTGGCGCAGCCGCCCTGATGCTGCCTCGCACAGATGGCCAATTCACTGCGCTTCTAGTCTTTTTTCGAGGGTCACATAAATCTGGGGAATACTCCTGATCTTCAGTCTAGACTCAAGGTCACTATCAAGATTTATAGCACACCATAATGATTTGATCTAAACATGTTTGATCTTCATTTTTCACACTTCATCGTCCATCTGTGAATTAGGTGATGCGGCACACTACATACTGTTGGAGCTATAGTACATTGTAATATTAGTTATACTCTCGTCTACGATACTACGATACTACTTCGAAAATTGATGGCTTTTTTGGATTTTGGAATTCGGAGAGAATTTTCAAAAAGGCAATACAGTAGAATTCAAAACATACTGTTCAAAACTCCGAACGTTTACTATTCATCACTTTCTCTGTCCAAGGCACCGAGCTTCGAAATGCTTAGCATCACGCAAAGGACATACTCCGTTCCGGTGTACGCAAATTCTCGAGGTCTTTGACATTCGCAGCGCGCCTCCAGCAGTCCCAGTGTGGTCCTCACACGTTTGAATCCCACTGCAGATGTGGTGCACGGTATCTGGACCATGCTCCTGGAACGCCTCCGCCAATCCAGGGTGCCGACGAATCCGGCCGTCATCATCCAGCAACATCGCTTTTTGGATCCGGCGTCAGCCTCAGGCAATGTCGGCACCTGGATCACCCTGATGCAGGAACCCCTGAAGGTGACTGACACCGACGTCAACAGAAGCTTGCCCCTTCGAGCTGCCAGTCTCGCCGACATCCCGTCCAACGACGGAAGCCATGGCTTTTATCTGCGTACCTTTCCTTTGGAGGTTCAGCAACTCCGACGAGTCCTCGACAGTTGGGAGGAGGCAGGGCTCTTTTTCGAAGAGGTTGACGCTTGAACGAGTGCCATCTCCCTCGGTCGGATACGAGATATAGACGTCATCTTCATCCGTTATGTGAATCAATATGGACCCACATCAACTGCGCTCAGTCGCTTTGAGACCGATCTCAAAAAGCGCACTGCTGGCGTGCTGGCCGCTTTCCTGCATGCGATAGCAGTGTTAATGCCGGAGGTGCTTGACAGTGCCAAAGTCTACATCTTTGAAACGGCACCGCTGCGTCCACTGAGCAGTGGTCACGAGGTCTCGCAGGTGAGTCGAATGTTGAATTCATGATCCAGCCAGCTTTTACAGTTCGCTGAACTTCTTCAATTTCTGTCACAGCTTCTCATCGATGAGAGGGAACGTCTGCTCATCGCGTTATTCGGCTTCCGTGCCCTTCTCAACCGTCAGACTGGCGACTTTTTTGCGGCACACGAATTTGCGGCGGAAGACGCCGAGCTTTTTGCCGGATTGAGCACGCGCGTGTTGTCCGACGGAATGCTGGACCTGCAGTCATGACCGTCGGACCTCCACGAGGCTCTCGGCGAACTGATGGAAGATATCTTCGCTTTCATGGTGGAGCATCCCATCCTCACGGGAACCGCTCGGATTCCTCCATCCGCTCGCCTCAAGGCTAGCATGTTGTCACAAGCTACGCCATCGCAAATCGACGGCAACGTACTCCTCGCCGCCTTGGGGAAAGACATCACCCTTGAAGACTTCCTGGAGCCCCGTCGTTTTTTGATGGAAGAAGGGTCTAGAGCGGGCCACCTGTTTTTTTCACCTAATAAAGACCTTACAGCAATGGGAGCTGGGATTCGACAAATCATCTTCGAGTGCAGGTCTGAACGTAACGGTCCTGTTCCCGGTTCACGATTTACTTCTCTGGCCCCGGCATGATTCTTGCCAGGCCTTGTTCGATTTCCTCGGCCGACACGTTCGGGTCGTACCGCCGCTGATTTTCCTGTCTTTCTCGTATTTGACCTCGTCTGTGCTTACAGCAGGTTTTGCATCTTTTTCTCTTCCGAGCACAGTGCTGATTTTGCCGTTTGCGACGCCAGCCTATAAATATACCAGATTTTTTTATCTCACCAACGACTGAAGTTATTCCCTGAGTAGCGCGAAGAGCTCCGCTCTCCGCCTCCGTGTTTCGAAATTCCGCCGGAATTTTTTATTCTTCAAAGCGAGCTCCGTCTCCGCCAAATAATAATAATATAGAGCGGGAAAAAAGCAGTCCCGTGCTCCGACGCAACTTTACAAAAGTAGTGTGAACAGTGGCTAAATTTTGACTGTACTATAACATAAATTACGGTTACTGTAAGTATTTTTCAGTTAGTTTTCCATTCGCACACGGCACAGTCATGCCAGTTATGGAAAGTTTCCTCAATTTTGGTTCCGGCAAAGCGGAAAAGACAGGCTTAAATAACTCAAAAAAAGTGTGCCTCGACTCTACATTTACAGTTAACTCCATTTCGTTCGCGGCTCCGCCGCCTACAGTCTAGTTACACTTATACCTTATTAAGGTAACTTACCTACAGTTACAATTATCACAGACTACTTATATACTTATACAGTCACCGAGCCTTGTCTACGCCATTCCCACTCCTACTCTCACCCGTAACTTCCATCACACCTGTCTCTTCTCTTAATCTCTGTCAGTGTTCAGCGACGCTGCTGTACGCTGATAGTTGATTATACATACCTTTGGCGCCTTCTGCCTCGTCGCTGCCTGTATTGACTATTCGCACATCAGAGGCCAGATGGTCCCTGAAGCGCTTGTCAGAAATGCGCGAGCGTCCAATCCCATTCACATCAGGACTAGCCGGTTAGGTGAGCATTTCCTACCACTTATGATGAAGGCTTCTGAGTTCTGTTTTTGATGCTGATGTCCTCTCTTTTCTCTCTGATGTATCATTTTAGTTTCTCCATCCAAGGCACCAAGCTTCGAAATGCTTAGCATCACGCAAAGGACATACTCCGTTCCGGTGTACGCAAATTCTCGAGGTCTTTGACATTCGCAGCGCGCCTCCAGCAGTCCCAGTGTGGTCCTCACACGTTTGACTCCCACTGCAGATGTGGTGCACGGTATCTGGACCATGCTCCTGGAACGCCTCCGCCAATCCAGGGTGCCGACGAATCCGGCCGTCATCATCCAGCAACATCGCTTTTTGGATCCGGCGTCAGCCTCAGGCAATGTCGGCACCTGGATCACCCTGATGCAGGAACCCCTGAAGGTGACTGACACCGACGTCAACAGAAGCTTGCCCCTTCGAGCTGCCAGTCTCGCCGACATCCCGTCCAACGACGGAAGCCATGGCTTTTATCTGCGTACCTTTCCTTTGGAGGTTCAGCAACTCCGACGAGTCCTCGACAGTTGGGAGGAGGCAGGGCTCTTTTTCGAAGAGGTTGACGCTTGAACGAGTGCCATCTCCCTCGGTCGGATACGAGATATAGACGTCATCTTCATCCGTTATGTGAATCAATATGGACCCACATCAACTGCGCTCAGTCGCTTTGAGACCGATCTCAAAAAGCGCACTGCTGGCGTGCTGGCCGCTTTCCTGCATGCGATAGCAGTGTTAATGCCGGAGGTGCTTGACAGTGCCAAAGTCTACATCTTTGAAACGGCACCGCTGCGTCCACTGAGCAGTGGTCACGAGGTCTCGCAGGTGAGTCGAATGTTGAATTCATGATCCAGCCAGCTTTTACAGTTCGCTGAACTTCTTCAATTTCTGTCACAGCTTCTCATCGATGAGAGGGAACGTCTGCTCATCGCGTTATTCGGCTTCCGTGCCCTTCTCAACCGTCAGACTGGCGACTTTTTTGCGGCACACGAATTTGCGGCGGAAGACGCCGAGCTTTTTGCCGGATTGAGCACGCGCGTGTTGTCCGACGGAATGCTGGACCTGCAGTCATGACCGTCGGACCTCCACGAGGCTCTCGGCGAACTGATGGAAGATATCTTCGCTTTCATGGTGGAGCATCCCATCCTCACGGGAACCGCTCGGATTCCTCCATCCGCTCGCCTCAAGGCTAGCATGTTGTCACAAGCTACGCCATCGCAAATCGACGGCAACGTACTCCTCGCCGCCTTGGGGAAAGACATCACCCTTGAAGACTTCCTGGAGCCCCGTCGTTTTTTTGATGGAAGAAGGGTCTAGAGCGGGCCACCTGTTTTTTTCACCTAATAAAGACCTTACAGCAATGGGAGCTGGGATTCGACAAATCATCTTCGAGTGCAGGTCTGAACGTAACGGTCCTGTTCCCGGTTCACGATTTACTTCCCTGGCCCCGGCATGATTCTTGCCAGGCCTTGCTCGACTTTCTTGGCCGATATCTTCGGATCGTGAAGCCGCTGGTGGTTTTGTCTTGTTCGAATTTGACCTCGTCTGTGCTAGCAGCAGATCGTGTGCACACACAAGGACTTCCGAGGTGAGTGAGATAGAGGAGGGAGATCCTCAGACGTACACCATCGCCATCCCAGCGCTGGATCCCGGCCGCGACAAGTACGGTTCGCAGCCACAATCGTCAATCGCTGCGTCGCGTCATGCTCCTGACGCTGATGGTCGACATCGCTATATTGGACTTGGTCCGGACGGCCACTGTCACCGCCATCTCGCGTGCTGACGCGATTAATCGTGCGTTGGCGGTATGGAACACCGCTGAATCCTACAGGCGTCTCGCGAAGGCCTTGGAGGATGCCAAAACTCAGCTGCAGGAGGTCTGGTCTAGCATAAACTTTCGAGTGGGGCGAACTGAGCTCTCTGCTGAAGAGCATGCAGTGCCATCATTCAAAGCACAGGTAAGTGTTTCGCGACGCCGTCTTTCATTCTTCCCTCTGACGGATGTGCTGACCAAGCAATCACTCCGCAAATCACAGACACGATCCAAAACTTTTGTGGCAGAAGGTGCCGCGAACAGCCCCGAGCATCAAACCCAACCCCTTGGAATGTGGCGGCTGAACTGGCCAGACCTTCACATCCGCTTCGGTCGAAAGGAGAAGGACGCATGGTTTACCTGAGCTAACGGTCTGGAAGAGGGGGAGTCCTACTGTGCTTTCGCGGTTGCGCTGTCCGGAGAGGATGACAGGCTCCATAGGCTTTGTCAGCAGTTAGCTTCTGGAGAAGACTTTCGTGATCTGGGGGTCCGTAAGAGGGTCATCGAAATGGTTACCGACAGACTTCGAGCGGGCTGGAGCGCGGACAAGTTCAGCTCGGAGCGTCAGGCCGAAAGAGGACGTAAACGCCTTGGCTGGCGCAAGTCTGGTCCAGCAGTCATCGAGTTGCATCAGGTTTCCGTCAGTATCTGGCCTGACAGAAGGTTCAGGGTTACCATCGAAACTAAGGTTGCACTACGGAGTTCCGCCGGAACTCCGCTACTCCGCGACATTCTCCGCGGCATCTCCGCCGTTAATTTCAGATAAAAATCTCCCTCCCCCGTGACAGGCGGAGATGGAGCGGAGATTCAGTGGCGGAGATCGTCTCCGCTGTCAAATTTTATACATCAAATCTCCCTCCCCCGTCGCTCATAGTGTTGAAGGCAAGCGGGCGTCTCCCTCCCCCATTTGCGGCGGAGATGGCCCGGAGCTCCGCCAATCTCCGGCCGTCTCCGTCACATCTCCGGCGGAACTCCGTTACTCCGTCACTAATTGACTCATCTCCCCCGAGGTCGACGACCCAACGCGAAGTCTGATCATCGACAACACTCTTATCAGCGCTTAAGATGTCCTTCTCGACCCTCCTGAACAAGTTGCTGGTCGGCGCATGGCCGCGGTGCACCGTGAGACTGCTTCGGGGATTGGCCCGACGCCGAGATCGGCGATTGGAGACGGGCCTGAGACCCCCTCACGTGACCCCAGACTTTTCACCAATCGATGAAACCCTCAGAAACTTCGCTGAAACCCCGGAGTTTTGCGGGGTCTCACGGGGTCTCACTGCTCACGGCGGAATAGCGGAGTTCCGGCGGAGATGCGGCGGAGATGCCGTTTTCGAAAGTCATCTCCGCTACTCCGCCGATTGTACCTACTGCAGAGCGATCTCCCTCCCCCGTCTCTCCCCCTATCTCCGTCGTGGAAGGCGGAGGTTTAGAGGAACTCCCTCATATCTCCGCAATTGTGGCGGAGATTCAGCGGAGTTCCGCCATATCTCCCCCTTCCACGGCGGAGACAAAACGGCGGAGATTGAGTGCATCCTTAATCGAAACCAGTGCGGGCGATTTTTTCGACATTCAACTCCGCGCCCCTTCAAGCGCTGTTCCGGAAAATGTGGAGGACAACCGATATCTGACGGCGACGGAGGCCGGGATAATCTTTGCGATCAGGCGGAACCATTTTCAAGTTCAAAGCGGAGGACTTGGCTACCTGGAGCAAGTTTTACGTTGCACAATACAACCACAGCACTGCTTTGATTGACGCTTGGTAACGAACGACCAGTCTACCCTTTGAACATCCGGTCATGCCGCAGGAGACCGTGGCCCTCATTCTGCCGACAACGTTCTACGGCGATATCGGCCCACCGACGACACTGTTGACTGTCGTGCAGCGTTCCGCCCCCACGCGACGCTACACTTGACTCTTGAGCCACATGAGTTCGATTGGATTGTTTTACTTTTCCTTCTCGAGCAGTTTGGATTCGGGCCCGGGCGGCTGTTTCTGTGCAAGCTTGATCAAGAGCCTCACTGGATCCCCTAAGTCGGTTCCGGCGTCATCATGTTACGGTCGACGTTGCTCGAATTCGTATCTCGTCCGGACTGCCAGCAGTCAGCACTATCTATGGCGAGCACGGTGGATAGCCGTTCTTGAAGCAAATAGTATAGCTCAATCCGCCAAAAAAATCAAGGCGACTCTGAGTGCACTTCGATCGTACAGACAGGACGATCGCGGCGAAAAGGTAGGAATCATGTCACTCAATGCCAAGCTGCTACACGTAGACAACGCACCAGAGTGGTCTGTTGCGGAGGCTGATTTTGCAGAAGAGGAGGAGGTGGAAGCTGGTGATGACAGTGGTGATCAATTGTAAACAATGCAGAAATACATCAATTTTGCAGCTTACTTCTTCGCCTCAAATCTCAATTCCGAAAATCCGAAGCTATTTTCAGTTTTTACAAAATCACTGCGAGACTCAGAGGGCATACAGCATGCTGTACAGTAGTAGCATGGACTCGTACCCGGCTTATGGATGAACATTAGAAGCCAATTCGTATCGTATCTGGAAAGGAAGGTTTTGGCCAACCTGCTGCGATTCTGTTGGATGAGAAGAAGTCAAAGTGGCAAAGCGACAAACAAAGATTGTCTATGGTATTGTGGAGGCATCTTTGCAGTCCCGCTCAAGCAAAAGGGGGCAACAGACATCGTATCGTGGATGTACTGTAGTCCTGAGTCCTGACTGTTGAGTTTCAGAATTCCCGCCTGCATTCGTTTTCAAGGGCAAATGCTACGATGCGACGCTGTGCATCGACGCGAAGGAGGTCGCTATTTCCACTTTGAGCGAGTCTGGGTGGACCAACGCCTTGATCACTCAACGATGGTTCGAGGAAGTCTTTCTCCCCTACAGCCTTGTTAGGTCTAAATGCTAAATTCTGATGAGGGAGCTCGTCTATTGATCATGGTGAGATTACACAACGAGAAATTTAAGCAATGGCTCTATGATAAGACTGATCCGATACGCTTACGTTTGTTATACAGTATGCTTAGGACAGTCACTCTTCGAACTTCACTCTCGAGATCTAAAGCTCGCTCAGCAGCACAGTGTGTATGTGCTGTCGCTGCCTGCTCATAGCACGCACGGAATGGCATCGCTTAACCGGACTTATCTCTCTCCTTTCAAGGTGGCATGTGCGGAAGCCCAGCGAATGGATTTTTTTGATGAAAGGCGTGGTGTGCAGAGACGATTTTGTTAGGTCAGTAACATTGTCGGCTACAGCTGCCGCCTAGTGATGCTGAAGCTCGAAACCTTAGGCTTGATTGAAAGCCGCACAGACTCGATGGGCTAATTAGTTGTTTGGTTATTGTTTAGAATCTACGAAGATGCTCGTCTAAAGTCAATGACACCTGCTATTGTCGTTGCGAGCTACAGGGCCACAGGCATCTGGCCGCTCGCGGGCGTCGCGGCTACACCAGTGGCTATGTTTGCTGAGACCCAACTCAGCGAGGCATGGTTGTCGGACAGCGCTGTCGAGCCACTGTGGGACCTTTTGCCAGCCCTCCGCTCTCAGCGGGCCAGGGATACAATCGTGCAAGCGGCACGTCGTATCGGGAGGCGTCAGCGGAAAAGCTTCTCTTCAAAGACATAGTCGAGATCGGAGAAGCTTCGGATGCACGCGGTGAGGTTAAAGACAAAGCCCAGGGCATTTTGATTTTTGAGTGGCGGAGAAAGGGTACGGACAGGCTAAGCTCTGGACTCAGCCGGAGCTTATACAGAGACGAAGGCAGCTAGGGTACAGAAACAGCAAGAGGAAGCTCGTCTCGAGCAGGTGCGAGAAGAGAGGGAGCTCAGGAGGGAACAGAAGGAAATTGAAAAGGTGGAGAAGAAGAAGGCGGAGGCATTGTCCAAGAAGATAGAGAAGGAGAGGGCGAAAAAGCAGGCGAGGGAGGCAAGAGAGGCGAAAAGTAAGAGGCGAAGAAGGCAAAAGAAGCAACACACCGGGTCAAGAGGTCGGAACACGAGAATGCGAAGAAGTAGCGCGAGGTTCTGAAGCGAAAGGCAGTGGGAGATGCGGTGTATGCGAACAAGCCGAAGAAAATATCGAAGAAAAGATCTTCCAAACTCTAAATTGCCCACTGCCAATCCCAAAAGTTCGTCCTCCGAGCCCTTCAATACCCTCGTGTTTCAACCGACCCAGCTCACCAAGAAGTAGCTTAAAAAACATCCATAACATGTCTCTCCTTATTTTATCACTTTTCTGCAATCCCTTTTTTTGCTGCGACACCGACTGTTCTGATGGATTATGTCTCAATGAATCTCGAAATCTCAGAACGACCTCACTCTCTTCAGAGCACCATAGCTCTGCCATTAGCAAGGCAATCACACCTAAAATTTGCATGGCGAAGTCATAGTGGGATACAGAGTAGAATGAATGTCTTTGTAGCTCTTCGAATTGTGATGTGTGAAAGTTATGAATCCTGACCCACTCGATGCCCCCCCTCCCTCCCTCCAGGTACTTCCGTTCAGCTCCGGCCCGATCAAGATAATCATCGCTTTTGAAGTTTAAATCGACCAAGTGAGTGATGGTGGTATATATCATACTATTTAAAGGTGTTGAACGTTAATGGGCTATCAAAATTCAATTTTTTTTAAAAAAAAAAAAAAAAAAAAAAAAAAAAAAAAAA
>RDSH01000412.1:0-10512 GCA_009428295.1 Tilletia walkeri
GAGGAGATCGCTTTCGTCAGGGAGCTATCTATCGTATGCGTGGGTGGATTTCATCGAGGGGGACACGTCGAGCAATGGCAAGAAAATTTCCGTACAAAACCCGGGGCTTTCCGGGAATGGTCGCGACATCCTGTCCGAGTTGGAATCGTCAGGGAATTGGGTAAGCCTGGTCAAATCGTAGGCTGCCGCTCGATGTCCCCAACGGACTTGATGGATGTGCCTTTGGGTGGGGCAGTGAGTGAGTGTATGTTGTGCAAGCGGCACGGTCGACCTTGAGCCGACGCTCGCAGCATGCTGTTCTGGCCGCTGACCACTTCCGGGAGCACACCTCGCATACACCAATCCTCCCTTTTCGTCTCCACTGGCACGCCTTCCCGCACCTTGGCGCTCTTGTTCTGCCAGGGGCCATCGCACTTGTGTCTAGCGCCACGAGCCCTGTGGAAATCGTGCTGTCGTATCAATCCGGCTTGCTGCTGCGTGCTTCGATAATTCTGCTGATCTCCCCAACGGTCGAGCAACGTGGATGACAGCGACCACCACATACAACCAGGAATTTGCAAGTCGCACAAGTCAAAGGGCATTCATTGCGAGCCAGAAAGACAACAGATCCTGCTCGTTCATGCCTTCCTGCTTGTGCAGTGGCTCACTCCTTCTTTCACCTCTGCCAGCGTTGATCTGCCAGCATGAGCTGCCATACTTGCTGTCAGCATGCGCTCCGATGCATGCTCAGGGCTGGCAGGACAGCTGATCTTTCCTTTTCCGTCCGTCTTCCCCTTTCCAGCAGAAGCATTCTTTCCAGCATCAATCCACGCAAGCGAGCTTTAGCGTCGACACTGAAGGATGGCGAGCGATTGGATTCTGGAATGGAATGGACACCAAGTACACGATTCCTCAATGCCAGCGACAGAACGTGGATCGCTCGCACCGACAGCGAGACTGCGAAAGCCAAGCTGCAAGGACGTTGGACAGCAGGCAAGGCCGAAAAGTAAATACAACAGCATACCGGGGTGTAGCGCGCTCCAAGAAGGCTCATTGCGTTGACCTACTCCTGTGAGCCTAGAACGGCGGCCTAGAACAACTGCCCTTGGGAATTCCTCCCACCAGCTTTTCCGCCCGCTCAAGGCCAACACACGATATCCTCGCGCATCTCAGCGCTGTCCTGTGGGTCCAGGGCAAGGCGATGTGCTGGCTTGGCAGCCGGTCGAGTCGGAGGACGTCAGGCCTGAGAGCACTGTATGGCGCCATCGCCGGAGCTCGAAAGGTCAAGGCTCCAAGTCGACTCTCTCTGTGGACGGGCGGACTCAGATCTCGCCAGTGTCCAGGACATCACTCTACCAACGTCGCCCTTCAGAATCATCGAGAAAAATCAAGACGAGGTTTCCTGAGCGTTCGGGGGGGATCAAAGTTATAAAAGAAGCCCCCATCCACCCAAGTCCCTCCCAATTTTTCCCCCTCACCAACTCTTCTGGGTACTCACCCTCACCCACCCATCTACCTATCCATCTACTCTCTCACACACACAACTACCTACCTACCCACACACACACCTCAACACACACACCTCAACACACACACCTCGACACACTCCTACCTATCCACGCACACCTCGACGCACACACCTCGACACACACACACCTATCCACACACACCTCGACGCACACACTTCGATGCATACCTACCCAGCTCGAGACAAACACCACACACACCCCGACACACGTTCGCATACACACATACGTACACACACTCGCACACACGGCCACATCAACTCTCACATCCACTCACGACTACTTGATCATCATCATCAATCATGCACAAGTCCGCAAGGCTCGATTATCCGCTCCAAGACTCCGGCACATATCTCACTCGTCCACAAGGATTCCGTTCCCGGACTCTGCTTTCAAGCCTCAATCGAGCATCGAGCCCTTGCTGCCTCAAGTCCTCCGAGCCTGGCCTCCTCGACCTCAAGACTTGGGGCCAATATTAACCTTCATAATCTATCGAGGTGCTGTGCTGGTAAGTTTCCCCCTCTTCCTTCAACCTTCCCTCTCTTCCTCACTGACATCGTCTTCGTCTCTTCTGGTCTGCAGTCATCGACCTCATACACGAACAATGGCAGCAGCAGCAGACGACAAGACCCGACCATATCTCTCATCGTGGACCAGCATGAGTACGCCCTTCCCACCTCTTGCTGGCCACGGCGGACCCCGGTATACACGCACCGCCCGACACCCCCGTTCGCACGCCTCCCGATCAGGACCCACTGCCGATAGCCTCTTGGGATGTAGTCGCGTGTGGAAGGGCACCCCACTACAAACACGCCCGAAGGCCCGAAGCCGGTTCAGTTGGGTCTCGGTGAGTTCGTGCGGGCCGCGGTCTAGGGGTCGGAAGGTGTAGCCGGGGAAGCACTTCGCCCTTGTCTGGCACTGAATCCCCAGGCGAGGGCGGTGCTCGAGATATCCGAGGTGAGTCTTCTCTGCTGACCATTGACCTAAGGCCCGGGGTCGAGGGAAGGACCCTGGGTCTACTTCGCCCCCCACCAAGTGATCCTGCGGCCAGGTACCTGGTCAGTCCTGGTCCTTCCTTCTACGCAGGGGATGGTGGGGGGCCGAGGCCCTTAACCACAGGGGTGAGTAGTTCTCCGGTTTCCTCTCTTTGCTCAGATACTACACGTTTATTGACCTCCATCGGCAACATGGTTTGCTTCACATTACATATCATCTTCGGACCCTCGACATCGACCTCGACCTCGGCTTCAACTCTCTTATCCTCACGCCTCACACTCTCTTCTTGTCACTTCCTCACGATGTATTTGCCGCGACCTCTACTTGCAACCTCAATTGAACCCTCATTACCACCTTGAGACACTTTGTTTGTTACTACCGTTCTGCCATGAACGGCGGTCGAGCGAGAACGGCCATCGAACGGCAATGAACCTTGAAATTTTTTTGGAGCTCGGAAGGATCTTCTGGCGGACGACCTCCAACACCTTCCTCGTCTTCTCAGAGCCTCAAGCAATGGATCTCTTCGACGACAACGAAGCAGCTGGAGGGAGCGCCGACTTCAAGGTCAACAAGGAGTACGCCGCTCGCTTCACCCACAACCGCAGACGCAACGAGCTCGAAGCTCTCCGTGGGAAATACGGCAACATCGACAAGCTCGGCGAAGGGGATGACGACGATGAGAGCGAGACGAACTCTGAGGATGACGAGACGGAAGACGAGGATGGAGAGCAGGTGACGGCTGACGTTGATGCTGCGCTCCTCCGCACTCTCGCGAAGATTCGGAATCAAGATGCTAGCATTTACGACAGCTCCAAGCGAGTCTTTGAGGGTGAGTAGTCATGCCAGCTCCCTCTCCCCACCGAAATGGCCCAGCTCATCTTTCCTCTTGCGCGCTATCTTATCAACAGCCGAGCACCAGCGCGTCCTCGAGACGGTCCCCACCTCCGCCCCCAACCCAACCAAAGACACCAAGAAAGAAAAACGAATGACACTACAAGACTACCAACGCAAGCGCGTCGAAGACCTCATCAAGACCTCCTCCGACCCTGCCCGAGCCTTGGCTGACGCTACGACCAACCCTTCCAAGCAGCTCTACATCGATTCGGACGAGGGGCCGAGGACGCATGTGCAGGAACAGGAGGATCTGAGGAAACAGGTTACTGCTGCTTTTCATGGGGGTGATGATGCTGCAGAGGACGACGACGACGAGGATGACTTCTTCAAGCCGAAGAAGGTTCGTGCGGAGGGTGACGAGGAGGAAGAGGAGGAGGGGGAAGGAGGCGCGTATCGGAAGTACCTCCTCTCCGCCATTGAGAGTGAGAATCTAGATGGAGCTGTGAGGGACGCGCTCAAGGACAAGTCGGAGTATGAAGCTATCTCTGCTTCGCGCGATGGGGAGGAGGGGGAAGAGGAAGGGGAGGGGACGAAGAAGGAGGAGAAGAAGAAGGAGGAGAAGGGTAGTAAGAAGCGGAAGAGGAAGACGAAGGAGGAGAACGATGATGACTTTTTGATGAAGTGAGTTTATTTGTTTTCCGGCGCGCCCTCAAAGGCTGGGAAGAGAGGAGAATGGCTGATTCGAGCCTATGTTTTTGATCCTCTCCGACAGCTATGTGCTCAATCGAGGCTGGGTCGACCCACACTCCGCCTCCTCCGGCCTCCCACCCAAAGCATCCTCCTCCTCCCGCGACCGAGCCACCTCCCCCTCCTCCCGCGCCGCCACCACCGCCCAAAATCAACCTTTCGGCCGCGACTGGGAAGCCGAAGCAGCCGACCTAGCCTCAGAAGACTCCTTCGACTCCCGAGCCGAAGCCTTCGAAACGGCGTACAACTTCCGCTTCGAATCAATCGCCGACGGCTCGGCACCTGCGAATGTGCAGAGTTTTGCTCGGCCGAGTCAGTTGAAGGAGAGTGTGAGGCGGGAGGATGATTCGAGGAAGAGGAAGAGGGAGGAGAGGAGGGAGAGGAAGGAGAGGGAGAAGGAGGGGAGGAGGGGGGAGTTGGAACGGTTTAGGGAGTTGCAGCGGGAGGAGGTGCGGGAGCGGGTGAGGAGGATCTTGAAGGAGGCTGGGGCTGATGAAGGTGAGTTCGAGTAAAGCGTTCTTTTCTATCCCAAGTTCTGAGGGGCTGATCTTTTCGTGTTCTTTCGTTGCAGAGGACAAATTCGCACACCTTGACCTCGACGCGGACTTTGATCCGAACGCCCATGACCAAGCCATGTCGACCGCCTTTGACCAGCACTACTACGCAACAGGCGAAGGTGCACCTGAAGGCGCGGAAAATTACGACGATGAAGATGACGAGGCGCATGAAGACGCAGACGGCAAACCCATCTGGGACGACGATATCGACATTGACGACATCATTGGAATGGAGGAGGAGGAGGAGACAGGGTCGAAGGGAGGTAAAGACAAGAAGAGCAAGAAGAAGGAAAAGAAGAAGTTGAAGAATAAGCAGAAGGCGCTGGAGAAGGAGCGTGCTGCGAATGGTGGTGGCGGCGAGGAGGATGATGGTGGGGAAGGAGAGGAAGATGGGGATGGGGATGGCGATGTGCGGATGATGAATGGGTTCGCTTCTGGCTCGAGGATTCAGTTGGAGGAGGTCGATGAGGAGGCGCTGAAGGGGATGAGTAAAGAGGAGCGGAAGAGGAAGGCTAAGGAGATGGAGGATCAACTGGACGAGTTGGATTATGAAGACATGGTGAGTTTTTTTTTCTTTTCCCTTTCGACCGTGATCAATGCAGGGTGCTGACCAAGCCGGACTCTGTCTTTTACAGATCGGCGACATGCCCACCCGCTTCAAGTACGCCTCCGTCCCCAAGGTCAACTACGGCCTGACGCCCGTCGAGATCCTCATGGCGGACGACAAAGACCTGAACGAATTCATGGGGATGAAGATGCTCCAACCGTACCGCAAGGGCAAGATCGGCCCGAACGGACAGGCGATGCAGCCGAAACGACCTGCGGATCTGAACAGGCGGCTGCGTGAGTTGCGGTCGAAGTTGGCTGCTAAGGAGCGGAGGTTGGGTGGGAGTAGTATTCAGGTTGAAGGTGGTGGTGGTGGTGGTGGTGGTGGTGGGGGTGCGAGTGTGGCGAGTGGGAGTAATTCGGAGCAGGTCAAGCCGAAGAGGAAGGGTAAGAAGGAGCGGTTGAAGTTGATGAAGGCGAAGGGGGAGGGTGAGGAGCAGGGGGAGGAGAAGGTGACGACGGAGAAGGGGGAGGAGAAGGTGGCGAAGGAGACGGAGAAAGGTGAAGAGAAGACGGAGAAGAAGAAAAAGAAGAAGGATAAGACGGAGAAGAAGAAGGACAAGACGGAGTAGAAGAGTTGATAGGCATCTTGGCACGAAAATGCAAAGCCTTTTCCATCAACTCTGGAGTTGCACCCGGGTGCCAATGATCAGATATCAGAACGGAGCCATGCAGATTTGTTGAATTGAGAAAGGAGTGAAAGAGAGAGACAGCGGAGGCCCAACAGCTAGTGAGGGCCAGGACCAGGACCTAGGGATGAGCGATGAGAGCGAGGAAAAATAAATGAGAAAGGAGAGAAGGAACACGAATTACAGCAGGGGGGGGAGTTTGGGGGGAAGTTGGTACATAAGTTTGGTGGGCGAAGAAGTCGAAGGAGAGAGGAAGGGGCGGGGAGAAAACCAAGAAACTAGCGACGAGAGATGCGAAGGGTGAGGGTGAGGGTGAGGGCGAGTAAAGGCGAGAGTTCAGAACCCGCGCAGACCGAGGATGTGTCTGACGTCATTTGCGAAACGGAGACTGTCGAGGACGGGTAGGAGGTCGAGCAAGGCTTCGTCGTTTGGATCATGTGTCCATCCTTCGATTGGGATGCCGTTTGCTAGAAAAGGAGTATGCGTCAGTGAGGGGGAGGATTCACAGCAGAGTCAAAGAGGAGGGGAGGGAAGGGCAAGGCTTACCTGGGTTGATGAGGTATGACGCTGGTGAGTTATCGACGAGACAGACGCGTGCGAGATCGGAGTCGACTATGGAGAGGTTCTTGAGGTATGTCCCGTTTGAGAAGATGCATGCCTGCAGAAGCTCCATAAAGGAATGAGATTCACCGCTGGAACCTTGGAGAATGGGAACTGGGAGAAAAGGATATACTCACGTCTCTGAAGAGGCGGCCGTGGATGAGACCCCTGCCTTGATCGAGCCAGTCGATGACGGGGTTGGCGTACTCTTGCACGGAGGCTGTATAGACGACGACGTGGTACCATGCTGCTACCTGTATATATAGATTAAGTCAGAAAGGAGAAGGACTCGCCCACAACCTGAAGGACAGAGACTCACCTTTCTGAGGAAGTAGTCCACCCATGGCCGCTTGTAGACGTGATACACAAGCGACCGGCCACCGAGGACGACTTCGACCGTATGAGTCCGTAGTCTGCCCGAATGCGCCCGCCCTCTCAACCCCAACAGCGCCCCCAACCCATCAAGCCCAATCAACCTCCCAAACCCAAACCCACCCCCAAAGAGTGCTCCCCCAGCCCCGACCCCTCCAGCAACATGTTTGGACGCCGCAAGTTCGTAACCTGGCCGAGGACGTGATGTGGAGTGAATCAGGGTTTCGTCGAGGTCGAGGACGAGGATTTTGGGTGTGTGGCGGATGACGGAGGTTGGGCCGCGTGGGATGGGACGGGTGGGTGGTGGTGTAGGAGCGGGTGGCTGTTCTGATGCTTCTACAGCGGGAGGTGGTGCTGGATCTGCCTCTGTTTCTGGTTCTTTGACGGCTGTGTCAGGGAGTGGGGGAGTGTATGCTGCTTGTGGGAGGTTGTTGCCTTGGAGGAGTTGTCGCTGTCTGTTCAAGGGATCTGTGTTGTGATCGTCATGCTCTTCTTCCTCGTCGTCGATGTCGATTGTTTGTGAAGGTGGAGATGATCTTGAGCGTGGTGTTGGTTCTGACTCTTGTTTCCTGCTCTGTCTGCGCTGTCGTCGTTGTTGCTGTTGTTGTTGTTGCTGTTCTAGCTGTTGCTGTTGCTGTTGCTGATGTTCATGCTGAGGAATGCTGCTGTCATCGTGTGAGTGAGTGTCTGCTGCGGGTGAGGATGTTGCTCGCCTGCGTTGTGGGACTGCTGAGGTTGAGAAGGAGCGAGTGAGGACTGAGTCGATGAGAGTGAGTGAGTTCATCTTGTTGTTGTTGGCGATGCTATCCTCACCGTCGTCGATCTCATCCTCCTCGACCTCGTCATTCATCTCCACATTCAATATATGCGAAGGTGGTGACGGAATTGGACTACAGCAACACGGTGTCGCGAATTCATCCCCATAAGCACGTGATCTATTTCCAAAGAAAAACACCGAGTGATATTTATTACGCACAGACTTATTGAAGCACGCGATCTTCCTGCCTGTCCTTCTTCCTTCTTGACAACCACCACCACCTTTCCCTCCTTGAAAATGTCCTCAGCTTCAGCATTCGTCGACGTCGCCATTGTCGGTGTCGGTCTCGTCGGCAGCTCCGTCATCAGCCAGCTCCTCACCATCCCATCCCTGTCCGCCTCACTCCGCATCGTCCTCCTCCAGAACAGCAAGAAGGCACTCCTCTCCCCCCAGGGACTCTCTGCCAGCGCATCTTCATCATGGACCAACGACCTCGCAGCTTCCAGTGACAGCGCTCTCGCTCCTCAAGACCTCGTAGCCCATCTGCAGAAGCACCGCGCTCAGTCAGGCAAGCACGTCGTCGTAGTGGACAACACATCCTCCCAGCTCATCGCAGACGCATACCCAGCCTTCCTCGGCGCAGGTCTCAGCGTCGTCACCCCGAACAAGAAGGCATTCTCTGCGTCCTCATCCCTGTACGCGTCCATCATCTCCGCCCAACAGTCCGGAAGCAAAGCTGCCAATGCGATCGAACGACCACTCATCTACCAGGAGTCTACCGTCGGAGCTGGTCTGCCTATCATCGGCACGCTCAACGACCTCGTAGGCACTGGCGACAAGGTCAAGAAGATCGAGGGTGTCCTCTCCGGCACATTCTCCTACATCTTCAACAACTACTCGACTGTCAAGGGCAGCGATGTCGCATTTAGCGAAGTCGTCCGAGTAGCCAAGGAGAACGGATACACAGAACCCCATCCGGGAGACGATCTCTCAGGATCAGACGTAGCTCGCAAACTTACCATCCTTGCGCGTCTTCTTCCCGAGGAGTTTGATCCGAAGTCGACCCTGCCTGAGGGGTATGCGTCCGTCGATACCAAGTCGCTCACTCCAGCTCCCTTGGCGGAGGTCACCGACCCAAAGGTGTATGTCGACCGACTGCCTGAGTTCGATGCGGACTTTGACTCCCTCAGGAAGCAGGCCTTCGCGAAGGGTGAGGTCCTTCGCTACGTGGGCGTGATCGATGTTGAGAAGAAGGTCATCAAGGCCAGTCTGGAGAGGTGAGTTTCTTGATCTCTTTACTATCTCCTGTCACAAACGAAGCATGCTCAATCCTTCTCATTGTCCCACCAGCTACCCATTCTCGCACCCCTTCGCATCAGCCCTCTCCGGATCAGACAACATCATCGCCTTCCACACAGAGCGATACGCAACCCCTCTCCTCGTCCAGGGTGCAGGAGCAGGCGCAGACGTCACAGCCATGGGTGTCGTTGCCGATCTCCGACGCGTCGCCGAGCGGAAGGCAGTGTAAATTCTACCCCAAGACGTATTCAAAATACTTACAGATGGGAATCAAAAAAATATATCATCAGTTAGTAGAAGCTCGCTTCCCTTAGAACTTTCGCATGCGGGATGGAGCAGAAGTTCAGAAAGGCAGACGAGAGGGAGAAAGTTCAGGAGCAAAAAAGAGGGCTGGTGTGCGCCGGGGGGGGGGGAGGGAAAATTGCAATTGCGGATTAGGAAAAGGACAGCGAGAGGAGCGAAGCAGGGAGCAGCAGGGGAAGGAGGACATCTTTCAGGAAGAGGGAGAGCAAGGGGAGGAAAGCGAGGGGGATGGACAGCATGAGGCAAGCGGGAACACGGGGGCAGGGCAGCGCGAGAGAGCGATTAGGTCGATCTTGAGGCTTGAGGCTTGAGGATCGGCTTATGTATGTAACTGAGTAAGAGGTGCCAAAAAGGAAAATGGGAAGGGGTGTCAGAGAGCAGGCCCGAAGAACTAAGCATTGAAGTGAGTTGGTTCGACTTGACCTTCTTCGTGACAGAGGCTTTGAAATCTTGAGGACCGAAGAGATGTACCCTGTGAGACAAGTGAGAAGCTGCTGGGGAAAGGAGAGGTTCAGTAGTAAGGCATTTCACAAGCGAGCAGGAGGGTGGGAGGGTGGGGGTAGTGGGGCGGTGGGGCAGGCATAAGGGACAGGCATAAGGGGCTGGGCTGAGGCCGGGGCTGGGACTGGGGCTCCTGGGACTAGGGCGGGGACTGGGACTGGGGCTGCTGGGACCGGGACTGGGGCTGCTGGGGCTGCTGGGGCTGCTGGGGCTGCTGGGCTGGGGCTGCTGGGACCGGGACTGGGGCCGCTGGGGCCGCTGGGGCTGCTGGGACGAGGACTGAGACTGGCACTGAAGCTGGGGCTGACATTGAAGCTGGGGCTAGCACTGAAGCTGGGGCTGGGGCCGGGGCTGCTGGGGCTGGGGCTGCTTGCTGGGGCTCCCGTTGCTGGGGCTGCTAGGGCTGGGGCTCCCGTTGCTGAGGCTGGGGCTGCTGGGGCTGCTTGCTGGGGCTCCCGTTGCTGGGGCTGCTCCTGGGGCTGCTTCTTGGCTGTGGGCTGTTCTAGTGCGGCTTGTTCAATGTCAAAGTGATGTGGTGAAAATGTAAGGTGATGTGCGAGTGATGTTTGATGATGTTGATGTGGTGTAAAGGTGTGGTGTCTTGAGTCTTGAGTCTTGTGTCCTGGGCCGAGGTCCTGGGCGATCCGTCCTGTGTCCCGTCCTTGTGCCGAGTCCCGAGTCCTGTGTCCCGCCCTCCCCTAGTCCCCCCTAGTCCCCCTGCCCACCCCACCCCACCCCTCCCCATACCCCTTCTGCCCCAGCCCCAGCCCCCCCTGCCCCCCACCCTACTTACCTTGAGCCCCAGC
>RDSH01000413.1:0-10241 GCA_009428295.1 Tilletia walkeri
AACTCCACTTGCTGAGGCAGGCGTAGGAGTGTGGAAAAAGAGTGGGTCCGTCTCTGATCAGCACGACGACAGTACAAGGTGCAGGAGAGGGACGTCGCGATGTCGGTGGAGCGTGAGAATTTCATATTTCATGTGCATGAGCATCATGTCCGACGCGCACCATGCCCTCTTCAGACGGAGCACCACCACACACCATTGGATCTCTATGCGTTCAAAACAACAACAGATTCAAGATCTGCACAATTTTCTGCATTCAGTGAACCTGATCTCCCTAGTGATGGTTTGAGAGCAAGGTGAAGATGCCCGAGGTCAGTTCGAACGAAGGATGCAGTGCCATTTGCGCAATTGTAAAACTTGAGAATTCTTGAGATTGACAGACAAACACCGATCTCAGTCATTCACATATTGACTGGTCCCGAAATGGACATGGATCGAATCAGAAAAATCTAAGGAGTCATCTCAATCGAAGGTCCAGCGCCATCGGTGGTGATGCTGACCCGTATCTGCTCTGGATGCATTCTGGTCCCCGCCTGCTCAGTTTGTCCAGCTTTGAGAGTTCACATGCCCTTGAAGTCAGGGGGAGGGTCACAGAGCCACAACAAACAAAGGAGCGAGACCCCATGCCATCAAGGTCTGAGCGTCTGCTGAAGTCTGGACCCTGTCTTTCTGTCTGTGCTCCCTTTGTTGTCGCTTCACCTTCACCTTTCAGCTTTCAGCGGATCTAAGTTTCGTCTGACTTCCATCATAGCAGCCACAACAGCATACAGCCGGTAGCGGGACAGACGGAAATTCGCCACTCAGCATCATCTGATCACGCGTCGCAATACTGCCCTGTATCGTCTCTTCTTTCTGGTCTCCTTCTTTTTCACGGTTGCCATCTCCTAACCCTCTTTGCAGCAATCCCCACCACCATCCTAGCGCCGCTACTTTTTCTCTCCCCATCCATTGGCTTAGTAGCTATCGATTTCTTCTCTCTGAGCCAAGAAGGGCGGCCACCAGTCGAGCTTCGATGTCGGGCGAGATGAAACATATAACTCAACACTGTCCGAACTTCTGACACAACAGCTATTCCATTGGCACACAGCGGACAGATAGCAGTGATCGAAGTTATGCAAGGATAATGGAGACCGATTCACCATTTTTGATCGGAGAGTCGAATGACCTGTCATGCATGGCATTAAGGCGATGGGAGAGGTAAGAAGAACTGGTAAGCCTAAGAGGAAGTAATTCGTTGTTGCTAGTCGCCTCTCTACATACACGTTTTCGAATGATCGTTGCGTGAGCTTACCACAACCGAGTCCACGGATTCTCTCAGGCAGGTAGGCAGCTCGGCACAGGTGAATTCCGATGACACAGTCGAAATGGAGCACATGGATGCAACTGGCAAGTTGGCAGGTGTGATTGAAGTTTGCGAAAGGGCTGGTAGTAGCAGGAGAGGAACAGGGAAGGTCCGACATGAGAGCAAAGGGCAGGCTGAAGAGAAGACGAATGAGACAGCTATTGATGAATGTTCTTTGATCCTATCATCGCAGTACACCCGTCAGGCGTACTGGAAAGACGATGAAAGAAGTCGAGGATCAGCCATCTGATCGACTTGCACTGGAGCGAGAGTGTGGCCAAAGGTACTCACCGTGTAGCAGAGTGGCGGACGCATGGTGTCCATAAGCTTGTAGGTTTCGATGTTGGGAGCGTAAAGTCCTTGAATCGTCTGGATATCGAACAGGGAGGCTTTCGGACCTCCGCTCGGCTCCAGATCGAGCTGAGCTGTGTTTCCCGAGTATGCCCAGAAGCGACTGTTGATGTCCGAAGTGTTGAGGTTGGAAGAGAAGGATCGTCCTTTGCCAATCGGATCACCCATCTGCCAGAACCACCACAGCCTGTCGACGTTTGCGTGGTGTAAGAAGAACATGGGATCGTTCGCGCTGAAGGGGCTGGCCATGTCGCCCCCAACTCCATCGTGCACACCGGAATGAGGCCCAGCACCAACGATGTCGAACCGATCCTTGAGCCCTTCGAGCAGTCGCTCAAATGTCGAGTAGTTGCTCCCGCTGTCCCTGAAGACACGCTCAACAGAGCTCGAGTTGAAACTTTCCTCGAAGATAGGAAAGGTCGTGTTTCCCGCGGTAGCACTACCAAAGGCTCGGGTGAGGTAGTGCGGATCGAAAGTAGGGAAGGACCCGTTCTTCTTGTCGGCGCGAAACGACACCGGGAAGTAAGCAAAGGGACCAGTCGTGATCGTGCCGTCAGGGAGTGAACCATTGCCGCCGACACCCTGGTCGTTGCTGAGAACGGGAGATTTCTGAGCGTTACCGGTGTCGGCATCGATCACTTTCAAGTGGAAAGGGTAGATTAGCATGTCAGTAGCAATCTTGTGACTAGTTCAGGCGCATGAACACATCACTGACTCCAGTCCCAGTAGGGCATCGGTCCATCATATCCGCAGTCGCGGAGTGCCAAATTCCGCGCCTTGACAAATAAGCGGTGCTGTGGATAAGAGACTTGGAAATTAGCACAGAGCGCTAAAGCTATAATCAAGACCAAAGCAACAGGATCTTACCCAAGGGAAAAAAGCAGCCTGTACGGAATGGAAGTCAGCGGTCGAAGAAGTCTGGTTACGCAAGGAATATGGTACTCACTACGTGATGGATCTTGTAGAACAAACGAATATGGACGAGGGAGAAGTCGTCGAGTAGGGACGTGCGAAACCCTTCCAAGCCGGTGGGGACGCCGACAAGTCTCGAAGGTCGAGAGGTTAAACACCAATTGGCTCTGATCCACCCGGCGCGCTGATCAGGAGTCAGCTTGCGCCATTCCACGCGCTTGTGAATCTGTGCGCATTTGTTCTGGTCGTCTCCCTTGGCGTTGATGTAGGTGCGTAAGATGTTGTCGTAAGGGATGGACTTGGTCACATTCAGGATTGGATGGCCGTGGTCACTACCATCCAGCTCCTTGCGTCCGGTATTGACCGACGTGGATTGTGAATCCGTATTGGTGTTAGGGGCTGCGACCACCGACGTGGCAAGAAGGGCGAGGACCGCAACTGGAATGCAACGAAGCAGCGCGAGGTTCATGGCGAAGAGGTAGGATAGGCGAGAGAATTCTTGGGAGTGAAGGGGAGACGCGGGCTGGCTAGGTGCTGGCGGGTGAAGATGTGTGGCATGACCCGGGCAGGTCGACGGGCTTTTATGGCTTCAGCCATCGTCATAAGTGGCCCGCGTTCCGACTTCGACAGCTGCCTTGCATCGCCGCGGATTCATAGACATTCACCGAAGGGGGCGAGGGGGAAAAAGTTTGATGAAGGGATTTGACTCTGATGGAGTCCCCCGGCCGAATGTCAGAGGTGTTCTTCCCGGAGGGGGAAGAGGTGGGAAGGAGGGTGGACTATTCGCCCCGGATAGTCCCCACTGTCACCAGGCCTCTGCTTTGGACGCTCACGCTCAGATGCCTCGAGTTTCCGGTTCGCCTGTATAAATTCCGGTCTAATTCTTCGAAATGAACACGCTTCCGTAGTCCTGTCTTGCCCGAGTGGCTTGAGGAAATAATGATAAGGCGGGGGATGAGTGCAAGGAGAATTGAGAAGCTGTGAGGATGGGTCAGCGAAGTCAACGAGGGAAACCATATGATGGGTTCTGTCATGAGATGGCGGCCGTCTGCGACCGATGCTCGTAGAAAGCGTGGCAAGGGAGGTTCTTGGCCCCGCCGTTCGTCAGTTTCTATGATGAGAAGCAGAATGCAGCGATGGAGATCCTTCTCAGCATCGGGACAAAGAGTCAGCGTTCCAGAAGAGGATGAGAAAGGATGAGCAGGTCTCTGAGAAAAAGAAGAACGCAGGGGAGATGAGATGAGAATGGATCGGCCGATCTTGCGGCGATCCGAGATGAGAACCCTCGTTTCGCAGAGCGGTGCATGATACAGTGGAGGCGGCAGATGGGGGCGGCGGTCATCTTCATCTCCGCAGTCAACAAGTCGGCGAGGAGTGTGTTCTTCCGCCCCGCCGTGCCTTGGCGTCCTTTGGGCGATCTTTGTAGCTCATCTTGCGAACACTGCTCTTCCCCCAAATCTATGCGTCCTAGATGAGCGATGTTTCTGTCTTTTCCACACTTTCATCTCCGTTCCCACGTGATCCATAAGCGTCACAAATGAGTACGTCTTTTCTTTAGGAGAGCAGACCCTATTAGTAACACATACTCCACGGCATCACCTGTCTCGAGCTCCGCTTCCAATTTTATCTCCGCGCTAGGCACATGTAGAGTATCCCTAGTCTTCGAACAAGGCTACTGGGTCTTTGCGTTTCAGCCGAGTAGCTCGGTGATGCATTGCAGAGGGATGAACGATGAAGCATGAAGGGAAAAGCAACCAAAACCAACTGGGCAGTAAAGAAGCACCGTGAAGGAAGAAGGAACGCTGACGATGTACGTGATGAGTAGATGGGCACTGGCGGAATTTGGAACGAGTAGATGAGCGCAGCAAAGGTACATCCAAGCAAAGTCCATGAGTCTATCGCGCTGGGGAAGACCTAGATGTACTGTGGAAAAGATAAAGCAAACACATGAGCGAATTTGACATAGCTCGCGCGCTCCAGGAGAGGTACAGATACACCTCGTTCTTAGACTTACCGTGTAGCAAAGCGGAGGCCGTGTGATGTCCATCAGCTTGTACGTCTCGATGTTCGGCAAGATGAAACCCTGAAGCGTCTGCATGTCGAAAAGCGAAGCCTGCGGACCTCCTGTGGAATTGATTTGAAGCTCGACCGTGTTGCCAGAGTATGCCCAGAACTTTCTGTTGAAGTTGAAAGCATCGATCGGACGTGAAGGTTGGCCGCGTCCCGTCTTGTCCTCGTTCTGCCAATTCCACCAGAGACGATCGATATTGGCGTGATGCAGAAAGAAGATAGGCTCGTTCGGGCTGTAGGCCTGTCTCATATCACCTCCTACGGTCTGGTGGATCGCGCTATGAGGTCCTGCACCGATAATGTCCTTACGTTGCGGCAAGCCCTCCAAGAGGGTACTGAACGTCGAAAAGCTGGACCCGCTGGTGATAAAGACCCGTTGGACTGCGCTTGTGTTAAAGCCCTCCTCGAACATCGGATACGTCTTGTTGGGTGCGGCGAAGGTTCCAAAGCTTCGTTGAAGGTAGTGAGGATCGTAGACAGGGGTCGACAAGTTCACCGGGTCGTTCCTGTATGAGAGAGGAAGGTACGCGAAAGGTCCAGATGTGACGGTGCCATCGGGTTCGGACCCGTTTCCACCCACTCCGAAGTTGCCGCTCAGCACGGAAGAGCCTTGAACATTTCCAGTGTCGGCGTCGATGGCTTTGGAGGCGATCAAGCGAACTGTTTTAGCTTACATACGGAGAGATTATTGGAAGACGATTTGATATTACTCACCCCAGTCCCAGTATGGAAATGGCTCATCGTACCCACAGTCCCGCATCGCAACTTCGCGAGCGTGGACGAAGTATCGATGCTAGTGGGCGTGGAGGAGGGGAGACGTTTTGTAAATCAATAACCAGATGAGCAGGTAGATCACAGAGTATTCAGTCAATGGACTTACCCAAGGAAGGAAATGAGCAACGTAGTGGATCCTGTAGAAGAGTCGGATATGAATGAGAGCGAAGTCGTCTAGCAGAGAAGTCCGACGACCAGTGAGGTTCGTTTCGGTGCCTGCCAGCAGAGATGAACGAGCAGACAGACACCAGATCGATTTGTAATATTTCTGGCGCTGCACTTTCGTGAGTGTTCGCCACTCGACGCGCGGGCGGAGACTCGGGCAGTGATCGGATCCTTGGTCCTTGAAAGCGATGTACCGATTCAGGATGTTGACGTATGGGATGAACTTGGTGACATTGAGGTCCGATGTAATGCCAGTGCGAGTGCTGTCGGGCAGGTATACAGCGCCGACGGGATCGTGTGTGGAGCTTGAGCTAGAGTTTGAAGTGACGACTGAGTGAGCAGTCGACAGCGCAAAGGCGGCCAGAAAAGAGGAGAGGAGGTAGAGGTGGTGAGAAAGTCGTAGCTTCATCGTGTGTAGTTTCCGTTGTGTTTAGGAGGATGTTGCTAGCACAGAGCTCCAGGAGGAGAGTGGTTGACTGCTGCGAATAGTTCAGCCGCAGAGCCGCGGTCCATACCCACCTCTACCACCTTTTTATAGTGCTGGTGACGGAGGGAAGGTGGGGTCCTGTTTTAGCAGGCTCATGTCGTGCAGAGCGCCATACTAAACCATGAAACTGACTTTGAAACTGCAGCCACTGAGTGGTGTGGCAGTCTGGGGACCAGGTGGATCGGCGCATTCTGAACGCGCATCTTGGCGTGAGATGAACCAGCAGAAAGGTCTTGAAGAAAGCCTTGCCGCAATTCATAGGGTCGCGCCGTCCCTTGCACCTGAGAGGGAACAGATCAAACCCTGGATGGCAGGAATGAAAAGGAAGAGGGGTATGGGTATGCTACACTGTATGTCAGGAAAAAAGAGCTTAGCTGTCAACTAAGAGCTACCAGTGAGTACTGTGACAGTTGTTTCACACAAAAGGCTGGAGAAGGAAGGTCAGTCACTTTGACCTTCACCTGCGCCGTTTCTGGACGCTGATGTTGAGACGCTGAGATCCTGTCTGGTCCTGTGCGAGGAAGAATGCGTGGTGGGTGGATGATGGATGGGATGAGATGAGATGAAACAAAAATATGAGATGAAATTGACCACTGAAACTCGCTGAAGCATGGTCAGGCCTGTCGCCTTGCCTGCCTTTCGACCGTACCTATGTTAGTCCATCTTTTCCTTGCCTGTTGCACGTATGGCAATGAGATGAGCTCGGGGAGAGGTCGAAGTCGTGTCGGAGAGGGAAGCAACGATCAGCTCCGCGTGCGAGTGCTACAGGCGCCGCCAAGCCAAGGGAATTCGCATAGGTCTCAGGGATCGATTTGGTCCGCGATGCCCTCAAGGAGACGAACGGTTCCAGATTTCCTCTTTCGCTGTGGTAGCGTGGTCTTTCATCGGACAGCCCCGCTTCCACATGTGCGGTCGGGGACTGGGTGGATAGAGTTGAGGTCCCATGAAGGGTGAGTCAGATTCAGCAGCGTTTCGGGCGAGTAAGAGAGCTCACCCCGGTTCTCGTGGGGCCAGCAGCTTTCATCAACTCCGCAGTGTTCAAACTCGCGCAGAGACAACACCTGTGAGGAATGAACAGCCCCACTCCCCTCACAGGAAACACCATTCAGCCCCGCCTTCCTTGACTTGCCAACCCCTCTCCTTCTCTCAGGCCTGACAAGTGGCTCAAGGCCTCGCTGGGCTCCCTTCAGACGGAAGCATGCCTACTTCAGCAACGCTGAGAAGAGTGCGGTTGGAGGGGAACGACTGTGAAGGCCAAGGCGTATAAAGACGGGCGAATGAACGGACCTGAATCCTCCCGAGTCAACCATCTTCATCCGATCCATACCCATCTCCATCGCTCCGTCATCTGAAGCTCCCAAACTTCGTCATTCCACCCACCCTCACAATCACACATAGCCAAGACTCGCCAAGATGAGATTGCCTCTCTTCCTACCTTCGCTACTCGGAGGTCTCGTCTGCGTCCTACTCTCAACGCCCTTTGAAACCCTCTCAGCTGATGCACTGGGTCCTCTCAACTTCGGTGACATTCTCGACTTTGGCTTCGACCTCGACGGTCTCGCAGACTTCGGTGCGGCAAGTAATGGCATCGATTACGACAAATCCAGACAGGACTACCTGGACTCGACCTCCGGGTCTAATGGCTGCAGTTCGCTGCGGCCTAGGGTCGAGTGGCGCTACTTGTCTCCGCGACAACGACGAGGCTGGATCAAGGCGAATTGGTGCCTAACGAAAAAGCCATCGGTACTTGCCTCATCGGAGACGAACCTGACGGGCCTTCGCACCTCGCTCCTCTCCGATTTTGCGCTGGTCCACATCAGACTGTTCGACGTGAGTTTCTCTGCCTTTGTCAATGACAGCTTGCCGCGATCGATGCTCATCTCTCACTCTCTGTCGCCTGCCCCCTGTAGGAGATCCATTTCGTCGCTCCTTTCCTCCCCTGGGTGAGTCCACATCGGTTGCCCTTCATACAGAGGAGCTTTGTCCGCTCATAATTCGTCTCCACCCTGCAGCACCGCTGGTTCCTTATCGCAAGAGAGATCGCAATTCGTGACTGCGGCTACAACGGACCGATGCCCTACTGGGACTGGTGTAAGTGTTGTATTCTCTCCTTTTGAGATCACCGACACTATGCTGAGTTTGGGTTACTTCCTTTCAGCTGCGGACGCCGACACTGGTAATGCCGCCGCTTCACCTGTCCTGAGCGACGACGTAGGCATCGGTGGCAATGGCTCACCTTCTGGTGTAGTTACTAGGGGACCCTTCGCCTATTTGCCCAACGAATATATCAACGAAGGTCCAAATGAGGACATACCATTCTACCGCCCTCACTACCTCAACCGAACGTTCGGCAGCGGTCTTGCCCGAAACCGAACCTTTCCGCTCTCGGAAGACGCTTTCAACACGACGGCGACGCAGCGCGTACTCCTCAACAACGACAACTACCGCTCGTTCTGGGTACGACTTGAGGGGGAGAGAGACCGTCTAGACGTAGTCGGGATGGGACCTCACTCGGCCATCCACCGTGCCTTCGGAGGAGATATGCTCCTGCCTCAATCAGCCAACGACCCCGCGTTCTTCTTGCATCACGCCAACGTCGATCGATTGTGGTGGCTCTGGCAAAAGGGACTCAGTCTCGCAGACACACGTCGGTTCGGTAGCCTTAGAGCGGAGATGGCAAGGGCCGACGAAGACCGTCTATACGATTACGCCGGTGATACCGTGGAGCGCACCTCTGATCCCACGGGAGGTCCACGAGCGTCACTGAACGACGTCCACTCGCTCTTGGGTCTGATTCTTCCCAACATCGAAACGTACAAGCTCATGGATACCGCCCGCCCGCCGCTGTGTTACACCTACATCTAGCCTTGTCTGGTCAAGCCTTACTATCAGCCATCATTGATAGATCTGGGTACTACTGCTACTTCTTTCACCTCTTAGCCTTACCAGTCTTCTTACATCTCCCATCCCTTTGGTGTCATGCATGACAGGTCATGCGACTCTCCAATCAAAAATGTTGAATCGATCTCCATTCTCCTTGCCTCACTTTGTTCTGTCTGTTCGTCGACCGCCATGGAGTAGCTGTTGTGTCGGAAGTTCGGACAGTGTTGAGTTATATGTTTCATCTCGCCCGACATCGAAGCTCGACTGGTGGCCGCCCTTCTTGGCTCAGAGAGAAGAAATCGATAGCTACTAAGCCAATGGATGGGGAGAGAAAAAGTAGCGGCGCTAGGATGGTGGTGGGGATTGCTGCAAAGAGGGTTAGGATATGGCAACCGTGAAAAAGAAGGAGACCAGAAAGAAGAGACGATACAGGGCAGTATTGCGACGCGTGATCAGATGATGCTGAGTGGCGAATTTCCGTCTGTCCCGCTACCGGCTGTATGCTGTTGTGGCTGCTATGATGGAAGTCAGACGAAACTTAGATCCGCTGAAAGCTGAAAGGTGAAGGTGAAGCGACAACAAAGGGAGCACAGACAGAAAGACAGGGTCCAGACTTCAGCAGACGCTCAGACCTTGATGTCATCAGGTCTCGCCTCTTTGTTTGTTGTGGCTTGACCCTCCCCCTGACTTCAAGGGCATGTGAACTCTCAAAGCTGGACAAACTGAGCAGGCGGGGACCAGAATGCATCCAGAGCAGATGCGGGTCGGCATCACCACCGATGGCGCTGGACCTTCGATTGAGATGACTCCTTAGATTTTTCTGATTCGATCCATGTCCATTTCGGGACCAGTCAATATGTGAATGACTGAGATCGGTGTTTGTCTGTCAATTTCAAGAATTCTCAAGTTTTACAATTGCGCAAATGGCACTGCATCCTTCGTTCGAACTGACCTCGGGCATCTTCACCTTGCTCTCAAACCATCACTAGGGAGATCAGGTTCACTGAATGCAGAAAATTGTGCAGATCTTGAATCTGTTGTTGTTTTGAACGCATAGAGATCCAATGGTGTGTGGTGGTGCTCCGTCTGAAGAGGGCATGGTGCGCGTCGGACATGATGCTCATGCACATGAAATATGAAATTCTCACGCTCCACCGACATCGCGACGTCCCTCTCCTGCACCTTGTACTGTCGTCGTGCTGATCAGAGACGGACCCACTCTTTTTCCACACTCCTACGCCTGCCTCAGCAAGTGGAGTT